>APFE030072512.1:49329-121776 GCA_000404065.3 Pinus taeda
TAATTATACATTTATTATAGGAAAAGGTCCTGTATATAACTTATTCCTTTTTAATACTAGCTAATTGATAATTTTTAATTAACAAACAATACCCTTTTTAACTAACCTTAAACACCATTTAATTTTATTTTTTATTTTTTATTGGTCACCTAATATAACTAATTTCCATTAAATTGTAATAATTTTGACTCTGGTCCTAAAGTCAAAAGTAGCCGTTAGTCGAGATAGCCGTTGGAGGCTATGCTCAAACTATTTAACATGCTAAGCTGGATCTGTCTCTTCAACTTATCCTGACGATGAACCGCACTAGTTGGTTCCAAACGCGTCGACAGATGATTTATCTTGTCATTTACGCTGAAGAATTTCTCTTAAACTTGATATGGATCACAGAAGCCTCAATTCAACAATTGCACTCCTTGTTTCTAGTTCAAAAACCCTTAGCACATTAACTTGACCAACTATTACCTTATATCTTCTTCGCTCTAGAAGGAGAATTCCTCCTTTTAACTCGACTTCCCTTTTACTTGTCCTTCAACCAAATTGATTACCTTTTGATACTTGTAACCTTCTTGACCTCCTTGCTACAATAGACAAATTTCTGCCTTCACATGTGTGGAGATACCTTAGCCCAAAACGGTCCCAAAATAATGCTCGAACACTTCATAACTTCTTCATCTCTTCTCGCTGGTTCTTATGCTCCTTCTTTGTCACCTTCGCACTGCTTAATTTTAGACTTTCTTCACCGAAAATCTGTCCTCTGAAATTAGGTTGAGATGCCTATTTATAGTGGTTCGAGCCTATAATAAGTCGACTTGACTTGGGTGTGATTCAACATGTCACTTGAGGAAATTATTTAATCCATTTTGAAGCCGACTTGAAGAAGGTGTATTTGCTTGGACTTGGAGGGCCTTTTTATACATTTTATGACTCATATAAAAATTATTGTAACATGCCCAAGAAGGGTCCTTCATACATGACATTGACTCTCTTTGACTTTATGACCAATCCTAAAGGCTCATGATGGGAGCCATCACTTAAAATAAAATTCCTTTTTCATGAAACCCATGAGAGAAGTATTACAAAAATAAGTTTATTTTTTCTTTAAATCAAAGACATAAAATCACATTTAGATATGTCATTATGAAGACTGATCCTAGTAACACTTTTCAAAGCTCCCTCTTAACTAGGTAGGTATTCATAATGGTACTTGGTCATTATTGATTTGAAGAATTTCTCATAAGAAGGGTCATATTTGTAACCACATGTATAGCATCATATCAACTAGCATTGTCACATAGAAAGGCCTTGACTAACAACTCTATCTATCCACGATATCTAAGCACAATTCTAGCAAGACCAATGATGTATAGACACCCTCATCACTGTCTCTCTCGGAACATACCCCATCCGGGTTCTCAGGGTGTGTTCCACTAGGAATATTGTAACAACCCTGGTGAAAATTCCATGTAATAAAAGTTAAAAACAATAACCACGGTTGATGGGACACTTATTCCAAGCTGAATGTTGGGCAGGACATCCTAGGGGGTGTTATTTTGGTTGTTTATGGCTAAGAAAACTGACAAAGGCAATGACTAAGGATTTGGAAAGGAAAAATGACTTTTTTGACATGTTTATTTATGAAAATAATGGAAATTAGGAGAAAAAGGAGGTGAAAGGTCACACATTTCATGTGAAGAGGAAAATTAAGGAAAATAATGGAAAATGAAGAAAATAGAGGCCTCATTCATAAAAAGGCTTCAGAGGATTAATTGGTAACCTTTTGTCATTTGAGTTTTGGAGCTCTTTCATTATTCTCTCTCTCTCTCTCTCTCTCACTCTTGGACACTTAGAGTTTTGTTGGAGCACTTTGGCATTGGAGCAAGAAAGGAAAAGAAGGCAAGAGAAAGCAAAGATCAAGCAGGGAAAGGCATGATCAATTAGCTACAACAGGCTTCATTTTAGGTATCAACTTGCATGTCCATTTTCTTGCTATATTTGACGTACATGGGATTTCATATGGTTCTTTTCTACCATGGCATGGGTTTTTCTAGGTGTGACAGTATTTTTAGCCTTTCCTTGCCATTTCCTGATAGCTTTGATGAGATGGGTTCTCTCATATGGTTTATGTGGGATGGCCAGATTGGATTCGAAGATGAGTGGGGTGGACCTTCGAATTGAAAAAAGCATCGTCTAAGTGGTCCTTGAACTGGACTGAGGATCATGAATCCACTGGCCTAGTAACCCCTGAACTAGACTGTGGGTTGCGGTAAAGCAAAATTGTTTCCCTCGATGGGCCTAGGAATCCTTGCCTGTGAATGGCGGGATATACGGTAAATCCAAGAGGTTGATTTTTCTCTCCGTTGGGCCTAGTAGTCCTGGGATGAGATACATGGTAAAGCCTAGAGAGTATGTCTTGGTGTAGGGCCTAGTGATTCCTGGATCGAATTGTGGATGCACGGTAAAGCCTGAGAGACTAGGAGGCACTCATATTCCTCACGGTGTAGGCAGATAACTCTAGTTGCATCCATGTTGATTGGTGTTTTTTTGATGTGTTCTATGAGTCCCACATTCATGTTTGGAATATGGTATGGGGGTGATTGGCTGAAGAGAGACTTGGCTTAGCAAATCTATGGTCAAGTGGAATGTAGTAGTCCCTTCTCCGATTGGTTCATTGCATTCATTAATGAGAAATTGATTCCCTTGATTTTCATGTGTAAATGTACTGATGTATATATGGATTTTGATAACTGATATGTTTATGGTATTTATGTTCCTATTATGCTTGCTATATGTATGTTTTATGACAACAACTATGTATGGCTCTCAACATGTTTTTACTTGTATATGAATGGATAATGTGTCTATGATCTAATAGAGGATAATGCAGCAAATGACATGAGGGAACAATGGTTCGTAGTGATTCTAAGATAAGTATGTGATCCCTACACTTAATTCTATTGTTTACACCTGTAGATTACATGTTGATGATGTGTTTGAGGAAATGCCTGTCATGGCTAGTAGGGGTATGGTTATGGTCTTGTTCAATTTATTGATTTTTTATCATTGTTTCAGTGTACGTTTACTAATTTTAAGCTATCACTCCATTCTGGGTAGTGGTTTGGGCTCTGTGCTTGAAAAAGTGGCTTAAATCCTAGGGTCGTTGCACACAACTAACAATTTTAGTCTTTGGTCACTGGCAGGCAAGCCTGTGAGAGAAACTTTGGGTTTTTGGTCGCTCCCTTGACCATAGCATGAGAGTGACTATGGCCTAAGAGCAGTGGGACCTAGGGACAAGATGTTTGAGTGGATGGCTTGTCTCTTGAGGGTTTTGTTGATGATGTTGGATGATTGTGTGTGATGCTACATCATTTCCACTTCCCTAAGGTCACATAGGAGGTCGAATCTGATCATAGTAGCCTCTCGTTTCATTTTTACCCTAGTGGACATGGTTACTTGGGTGGATGTGGGAGGAGGGTGTTACCGAGTGGTATCAGAGCATAATTCAACTCTCGGACTAGATGGGCGGTGTGTGTTGTTCATGCATGCATGTCAGTTGCATGTGTGTCTCTTATACTTTCATTTCATGTGCTTGCTACATTTTCTTGATGATTGATTATGGTTGTAGTATGGTTGTTATGGAGAATTCGATATTGATTTTGTGAAATGCATTTGTCATGAGTATGTGGTTAGTTGCATATGGATTACATGTCGCTTACATGTTGATTTTATGTTTCCTACTTACATCCTTGTATGTTAGGTTACATTCTTGTATGTTTTGATTACATGTATCATTCTTGTAGGTTGATTACAATAATTGATCACTTATGCTTGACTACATGTGTTTATGCATATGTGTAGTTGACTAGGCATAGCTTATGCATGTTGTTGGTTGCATGTGGAAATGTGTATAATGGAGTAATGGTTGTTGTCATGCATGAAGTCATAACATGCATTTTTGATATGGGCTTGCATTGATGACTAGACCCTAGCTAGAGTGATGTTTATGTGTTGATACATTTATTTACGTATATCTATATGCTATTATGATTATGTTATACATGTATCGCACTGATTTGGTGATCTTGCAGACAAGGTATCCTCCCTTAGCTATAATAAGGTACGTCGATTTATTGTGATTTGGTTTGTCTGACATATTATGCATTGTAGGAAAGAGATAAAATGGCTCGCAAGGTGGTAGACTACATAAAATATCCCTATGCATCAGATGAGCAGTGTGGTGTGGGGCATACTTCTGATTTGGCAGATACATTGAGGAGCTTGAAGGAAGAGATAAGGAGTTGTAATGTAGATAATGACTGGATTATACATGCACAAGAGAAGCAAGCATAGGTTAGTGCTATAATTCTTCTGAGTTTGTCAGAATTGCAGTGATAAGGGCCACTTCGGTTCATCCATGGACATGAGGATAGAACTAATGGGGCATATGGAAGTAGATCTCCTGGTAAACATAGGTCAGGTAGATACGATACAATGAGAGATGGTAGGTTGTTGGACAATTTGGATAGGAGGGGCGATGAGTATAGGTACTATGCTAGTTCTGGTTCTAATAGACATCATGACCATCATTGCTATCATCCTTATAGGAGGAATGATAGGGGATACTTGCAGGATGAATTCAAGAAAGAAAAACCACCTACTTTTGATGGAGATGTGAAGAATCTGTAACAGGCAGAGGCTTGGATACTTGGGATGAACAAATTATTTGAGATACATGAGTACACGGATAGCATGAAGGCCAAAATAGCTATCTTCATCTTGAAACGTAAAGAGGACATTTGGTGGGAAGATGTTAAGTGGGTCAGAGACATCAGGACTGATGACTTGAGTTGGCGGGAATTCAAGAGGCTTTTTAGGAAGAAATACTTGTCAGAAAGATACTATAACAGTAAGGCTAAAGAATTCTATGAGCTAAAGATGGGATCAATGACAGATGAAGAGTACATGACCAAGTTTCTAGAGCTATTGAGGTATGTACCATATCTTATTGATGAGAAAGCTAAAGTTCAGAGATTTGTTAGTGGTTTTCCATTAGCATCTAGAGATCGGATTGAGTATGATGAGCCTCGGTCACTTGAGGAAGTTATTGGGAAACTGAAGCATTTCTATGAACACTCAAATCGTAAGAATGAATCTCTGCATGGATGGAGAGGAAAGGAAAAAGGTAGAGGTAAATGGAAGCCGAAGAGGACATGGCCTCAGAATGCAGATGGGAAAGAAAAAATGACACCGCAAAAGAAGTTTAATGCAGCTAGATAGGGACATGGGTCATAACAACAACAACAACAACAACAACAACATAGAGGTGAGGGCACTGGTCAGTTGGAGTGATGGACATGTGGTGAGGAACACCTTAGGAGAGATTGTCTACAAAATCAGGGTGGAAGGCCTAAGATATACAATGCACATGAGGCACATACTATTGGGGATGTTGGTTAGAGTATTCCATTTATATATGCGACAATGGACAATAGGCAGGCAGAACACAAGGCATCTATCATTGGGATGGATGGTAAGATTTGTGATCAGTTTATTTCTATTTTGATTGACCTCGGATCTAATTATAGCTATGTTAGTCCTGACTTGGTGGATAAGTGTGGTTTGAGTAAGGAATTGCATGCAGAGTCTTGGTTAGTGCAGTTGGATGAAGCGAGTTCATCATTGGGTAAGAGCTTGCACATTTGACTTGAATGATATGCCTAAATAAACACATCTAAATGTATTACCGTTGGGATCATAGGTTATGTTGTTGGGCATGGATTGGTTTTATCTACATAGAATGAAGGTAGACTGTTATGACAAATCCATTGAGTGTGTTGATGACAATGGGGAACCAAGAGTGTTACAGGGTAAGAAGAAAGACACATTAGTTAGGATGGTGACAACGATGCAAGAAACGCGTAGCCACAGGAAAGGGTGCAAGCTATTTGCAATACACATTTCTAGTGATAAGGGTAAGGACATTGAGGATGCAGATGTGTTGAGCAAGTATCTATTTTTGCAGCAGTTTCAAGATGTATTTCCTAAAGACATTACCGAGTTTCCACCTCACAGGGAGGTATAATTTTCTATTGAGTTAGTGATAGGGGCAGCTCCAACATCGAAAGCACCTTACAGGATGAGCACACCTGAGTTGGTTGAGTTAAATTTGCAGTTAAAGGAAATGTTGGACAAGGGATACATTAGGCCAAGTGTATCACCCTGGGGCGCACTGGTCTTTGTTCGCGAGGAAGAAATATGGTACTCTCAGATTATGCATTGACTACAGGTAGTTGAACAAAGTGACTATTAAGAACATGTACCCTTTGACGAGGATTGATGAATTTTTTGATCAGCTGAAGGGAGCAACAATGTTCTCGGAGATTGATCTGAGATCTGGATACCATCAGGTATGCATCAAAGAGGAGGATATTTACAAGACCACGTTGAGGACCAAGTATGGGCATTATGAGTTTGTTGTTGTTCCATTTGGCTTAACTAATGCTCCAGTTACATTCATGTGCTTGATGAATAGTGTGTTGCATCCATATTAGGATAAGTTTTTTATTGTGTTCATTGATGATATACTGGTATATTCTAAAAATGAGGAAGAGCATGTCGAGCATTTAGCAGCAATGTTGAGGTTGTTGAGAGAGCATCAATTGTATGCTAAGCTCAACACGTGTAGCTTCTTTAGAAGTGAGGTACACTACTTGGGGCATGTTGTCTCCAAGGAGGGCATTACAGTAGATCTAGAGAAGATAAGAGCCATCATGGAATGGGTAGCTCCTAAGAGCGTGGATGAGGTGAGATCTTTCATGGGTCTGGCAGGCCATTATCAGAGGTTCATCAGGAACTTCTCGCATATTGCTTATCCCATTACATCATTGCAGAGGAAAGGTAAGAAGTTCGAATGGACAAAGGAGTGTGACACTAGCTTTGAAAACTAAACGAGCATGAGCAGAACTAACACACGCATGATCTTGAGTTAGCAGTGATCATACATGCATTGAAGATGTGGAGACACTATTTTCTTGGCAGGAGGTTTGTACTTATGAGTGATCACATTGGGTTGAAGTATTTATTTGACTAGCCGAATCTGAATGCTAAATAGGCTAGATGGTTGGCCACGATTAGCGAGTTTGATTTCAAGATCAGGTACATCAAAGGTAAAGAGAAAAGGGTGCCATACGCTGTCAACAAACGGGTATAGGTAAATCATTTGGCAGCTATGAGCTCCTATGGGATAGATCTATAGGATAGGATATTGCAGGCAGGTAAGCAAGATGTCAAGTATATGGAGATTGTGCACAAGTTACAACAGGGTGCTGGTACAGGTAAATGTGATATTACATGTATAGGTATAGGTGCAAGTACATGTACATGTAGTGGTATAGGTACAAGTGGAAGTACATGTACAAGCACAAGTACAGGTGCAGGTGCATAGGGTATGGATTATTGTCTTACAACGGATGGATTGGTCAGGTTCTGAGATAGGATATATGTATAAGATAGAAGTGAGCTCAATAAGGTGATCTTGAGGGAGTTTCATGTGAAACCATATTTGGGTCACCCAGGTTATCAAAAGACACTGAGAACAGTGAAGAAATTATATTATTGGTTGAATTTGAAGAGGGATGTAACCGATTTTGTGCCGAGGTGTTTTGACTATCAGCGAGTGAAAGCAGAGTGTAAACATCTAGGTGGACTGCTACAACTGATCGTGATTCCAGAGTGGAAATGGGAGGTCATTTCCATAGATTTCATCATAGAGTTGCTAGTGGCAATGAAACAACATGATTCCATCATGATCATTGTGGATAGGTTAACAAAGGTTGCACACTTCATTCCGGTGAAGTCTATGTTCTCAGCTAGTGACGTGGCACAAGTATTGATCAACGATGTGGTTAGGCTAAATGGTGTTCCGAAGAAGATTGTGTTAGACATGGATGTGAAATTCACTTCCAAGTTTTGGAAGGAGTTATTTACAAGCTTGGATACAGAGTTGGCCTTCAACACAACTTATAATCCACATACAGATGGATAGACAGAGAGGGTCAACATGATATTGGTGGACATGTTGAGGATGTATGTGATGCATCAGCAGTGGAAGTGGGAATATTATCTCCATTTGGTAGAGTTCGCATACAAAAACGGTTGTTAGGAGTCATTGAGGAGGAGTCCTTTCGAGGCATTGTATGGGCGAAGTTGTAACACTCCTATCAGCTGGAGTGATCTAGTTAGCAAGGTATTCATTGGACTAGATATGTTGGAAGACATGGCACAAGAGATGTAGGTGATTAAGAAGAATTTAAAGGCAACACAAGATAGACATAAGAGTTATGCAGATAGGAACATATTGTTCAAGTAGTTCCAGGTTGGGGAACATGTGTACTTGCGCATCAAACCAAAGAAGAGATCCTTGCGGATTGGATCATGTGCCAAGATGGCACCAGGGTTTTATGGACCCTTTAGTATCATTGAGAGGATTGGGCCAATAGCCTATTGACTTGCACTGCCTCTGAAAATGAAAGTCCATGATTTTTTCCATGTATCTTTACTTAAGAAGTATGTTAAGGATGTTGATCATGTGATTGACTGGTCTGTATTGCAGGTGGAACTAGATGGAGAATTCTAGCTGGAGCCTCAATGTATATTGCAGAAAAAAGGTGCTCATGCTCCAGAACTGAGCAACTGAGCAAGTTAAAGTGCAATGGAAGAAATTTGGGCCCAATGAAGCTACATGGGAGATGGCAGATCACATGCAGGATATGTATCCTTCCTTGTTTTCTGGTTGAGGCAAATCAACTTCAATATGGTGGTTTGGTATATGCTTTGATATGATGTTTTGGTATATGCTTTGATATGGTGTTTTTTTATATGCTTTGATATGGTGTTTTGGTATATGATTTGATATGGTGTTTTGGTATATGATTAGATATGGTGTTTGGTGTATGTTTTGATAAATGTTTTGGTATATGATTTGGTATATATTTTTGGCGATATTGCTATATGTGTTATCACTCAGGTTGTTCCCAAAAGTTGTGAGAAAGGGAATATGGCCGAGGTAACCACAGACCAATCTTTTAGACGTAGGTTCTAGCCAACCTACATCCAGAGAGGGCTCTCTCTTTATAATTTAGCTTTGTTTTTGAGGTATTTTAGGCTAGTTATGAAGTACAAGGATTTTGTTTTCAGTTTGGGTGGTGAGATTCAATAGGACAGAGAGGGAAAACTGAAGAGTTCAGTCCATTGGGCATGATGGAGTCAATGAGAATGAACTGCTGGATATGGTTTCTTTGACGGAAAGAGGTACTACAGAGTAGGGTAATCAACCATGGAACAATCTGTAAGCTGGAATCAGATGGAATGAAATCTGTGGGTGAAGGGCAATCAAGAATCCTTCATCATGCAGACAGAGGGAAAGTGAATGATTATGACCAAGAAGAAATTAAGAATTTCTTAGCATGTAATCAATGTGTAAGAACCAGGGGAAATAGGAGCAATTAAGAATTCATTGTTTATGCTAATTCTGAAGAAAACATAAAAAATAACAGAGATTGAACACAGAGTGCAGTCAAGCAAATTATGGGCTATTCTTTTTCTCTATTATTAATATCATGAAACATCTATGATATAGTAAACACAAAAACGGAAAACACAAGTAAGAAAGACTTATTGATCCAGGAAATGATTCAAGAATTCTGTAACATAGTCCTTTGCCATCAATCCCATATCCAGAGAGTTCAACAACAACGCATTCCAGCAGCCTTTTATTCCAAAGTTCAATATTAGAACAGAGTCTAAGGAAATCTACACATACCCAACCTCTTCAGAACTCTAAGGAAGGGGGTATTTATACAACAAAATATGTACAACAGGTATCTCATAAAAGCTTTGAGATAATATCTAAGTTTAACCTAAAGTAATTTACAAGCAAAGTGGAAACAACTAACTGATGCTATGCTGGAAGCTGACTGTTAGGGTTCGATTCACAGGTGTCCTCTGCAACAACTGTGCGCATCTGATAGTCTTTACTGCGCTTTAACTCTGATATGCTTTTCTTAGTCGGCTCTGATATTCATTAATTTTGACTTGATCTGCCTTTATTTCTCCACTGATACTCTTTAAAGCTTGATCTGATACTCTTTGACTTGTTGTGTACCCTGTTTTCTTTATTCATATCTGTCAGGTGTTTAGCCCAAAATATCTTTGTATATGTCAGTTTCTCTCTTCTGGAAGCTTTGGAAATCCCTTTGTTTTCTTTAAACTGTGTTAAAAAAGGCAGAAAACTGCAAAATGGTGGCTCGATAGAGTCTACAAGCTCATTGCTCGAGCCTTTCACAGCCTGGAGCATATGGAGGTGCCTAAAAAACATAACAAAATGACCTTTTCATCCTATTATTGACAAAAAGAAGTTTTGGCGGAAATTTTCGATTTGATCGTGAGCGATCACCGTTGGATGAAATGGATGGATGAGGGCTATTGGATCACATAAGGGCGGATTAGACGGCTGACGCGAGATCGCAATATCGTGCCGGCGGAAGACAAGGGGTTTGGAGTCTTTATATGTATGAGATTTGCGATCAGATCACATCGCGGAATCGTGTAGCGGAAGGTAAGGGGCGAAGGTTTGAATGCATGCGATCTGCGATATGCGATACGCGATAAGATCACATCGCAATATCGCATCACAAAAGTTTTGAAGGGGAAAACAGAGGCAGCAGGGTGAAACTGTGATCTGTGATTTGCGATCAGATCGCATCGCGGAAGTTTTGAATGGTGCAGGGAGGGTTCTTAATAGGTTTCAAATAAACCTTTAATTCCCAACAAAACATATTTATGGTTATATTTCAACCAGGGCGGGGATATATATTTATAGGGGGATTTTATTAATTTTTAATACGGGGAGGAAAATAAAGTGGGATTTATATAATAAAGTTAAAAGTTAGTATGAATTTTGACTGAAAGTGCCAAGCTTAATGTTAGGAAACTTAGGCTTAAAGGGGAAAAGAGGGGTTTATGTGATATTTATACATTTCCCCTAAGTAAAATGGGAATTTACCTTAGGCAATGTTTATGAAATGAAATGAGATGGATGGAAGGAGTTGTTTGGTGATATTAAGCAGATCTTAATATCTGAGGGGGGACATTAGTAAGTGATTTGGGGAAAGGATGAAGGGGAGTTAGTCATGCCTCGCTTGAGCTGCTCCAAGGGAATCTGCTTTGCACTTGTGATAGAAGTAAATTTAACACTTTGAGAGACAAAATTTATCACAAGTCTCATTCTGCAACATCAAAACTGCCTACCCTGCCTACTTTGCCTAGCATTTTTTCTTCTCTTTGCTTGGGTGCACTTAGACTAGCAAACCCCTTTTTACTTTTCTTTTCTTTGCATTAGAAACCTACCTAAATCTGCACTTATTTCTTCCAAGGGCTCAGATTAAATAGTTGAGCTCCTTTGCTTCTCTACCTATCTACTTATCTGCCAAGATTAAATAGTTTGGACAGATTTTTATTCTCTATCTCTAAAACAGGAAATTTAAACATGAACTGGCCAAGATTAAGTTGTTTGGCCATTCATCAGTTGTGGCATGAAGTATACAAGCTGTACACAATGCTTTATTTTGCAAAAATGGAATAGTAGTGGCATTTGGACTTGCACACTTTCCTGGTCTTTTTTATTTGGGGTTCATTTCTTTTCTTTTTGACCAATTTATTGTTTTTGCCCTTTGATTTTTCTTTTAGGGCATACCCTCCTTTTATTTAATTATTTTTATTTTTTTACTTTTATCGAAATATGGAACCTTTGCAGCATGGAAAGGATGAACATATTTGGCACTTTACCAGTCAATCATGAAATATGACACCTATTGGTATAGGAGCATAACACTGGCTCCACTTGGGGATGGCTTTCCCTTGTGGAAAGTCAAGAACAACAGGTCAGATGGCCTTCTGAATAACTTTTTCTCTGCTTTGAAATTTTCCTTTGTTGGTTGCTGTATTGTATATATGACAACACATTTCTGAAGCTTAGGGCCTTCTCTTCGGGCTTCAACTACATCAAGTTACTATCCGATCCACATTTAAACACATTTTTTGATTTTTTGATTTTTCTCCTTGAATCCTTCTTGAGCACCTTGTCTCTTGGGCAGGAGCTTTCAGCCCTTTTCCATCAAACTCTTTTTAATTTTCTTCTGCACAACTTGAGATTTGATTTGAAACAAAAAAGTTCTGCAACTTCCAAACCAAATTAGCAAATCATCAAGATCTTGGATTCAAAAATTTAAGGATTTATTTTCTAAATTACTGAAAACTGAATTAAAACAAACTGAAATCCTACCTACTTTACTCTAATCAGCTTTCTGACTACTGGTTAGGTAAAATGAAACAACCAATGCAACCACTTAAGCACTATATACATTAGTGACTTGTGTTGCTTGTGTTTGATGGTGTTTAAAATTGAGATCTTGTAATCAAATCTGGCTTTTTTAATCTTTGAGAAGATAAGGAAATTCTTGATCTCCTTTGCTGAATCTAGAAATTGTACAAAAGGATCCTGGAAAATATATACACTAATTTCGAACTGATTCAAACAACTGTACAAATGTTCTGGATAACTTTCATGCCATGAAACTGAAAAATTACTTTTGTTTTTATCACCATGTATGCTTTTAACTGTTCTTTGTGGTGATACTTTTACTGATTGTAATGTCTGTCTTGTAAAACCATTATCACCTTGATTTTGACTCTCACAGTCTGTTGATGGAGAAGAATTCTGATTTCTTTTATCATTCACCCTATCAGCTATTGGATCATACATAATTTGGAAGGATTGCTGCAGCTTATTACATGCAGGTTCAAATGGAACTTGACAGATTTCTACAAGCTGCTCTTCTTTTTCTTTAAACAATTCAGATGATTCAAAACAAAGAGGCAGGAAATTAGCTTGGATTTTTTGATCATATGTTGCTGCTTCCCAACTTTCTTCTACAACCTGATATTCAATGGTATTTTGGGGCTGCACATCTAGATATGATAATTTTTGAACAAAGATTTGATTGCCCTCTAGATGGTTAATATCAAGACCTATGGACATTTGATTTCTAATTGCACGATAGTTATTTTTGATAAACTGAAATGACTCAAAACAAAATGGTAAAGTTCCTTCACCGATGTCAAAATTTTCTGCACTTTCCTCCTCATCCTTACTGCTGAAATGAACAAGCTGATCACCATTTTTGAGCTGTTGAACTTGAATTTCCTTGTTCCCCAAATTGGCCTCTGATTCCTCTGCGAGGTTAATTTGGTTTTGAGGAACATAATCATCATTATATTGATCATATTTGGGCGAATCATTAAAAGAAGCAATGTTATCAAATGCACACAGTAGATCAGGAGATTGGTCCTCCACACATCGTTCTACAAATTTGTCATCTGATCTATGGAAGATTGAGTTGGTAGGAATTTGTTCATGAATATCAATCTTTTCTTCTTGTGAAGCAAATGTGTCATGATGATTTTGAACTAAACATTCATCTTTTATTGTGATCTCTCTCATCATTTCCTTTGCTTTTTTTTTTTTATCAAAATGTCAAGTTTTTCCTCTTTTTCTGTTTTCAGCTTCTCTTCTCTAATTTTCAGATTAACCTCCACATCCATGGCCATGTTCTGCATCTGTTCCATAGTGGAGGGATTTCTTTCTCTCAGATGAAATTCTATTTCTGAATCAAATGCTCTTGGGTAATGTAGTAGAGCTGAATCAGGGGGAGGTTTTATATTCAATGGAATTGAGTGATAGATTTGATTGAATCTGTCTGAAAATTGTTGTACTGTTTCATCTGGATATCTTTTTAACTGATTATATTCTTCTATGATCATGAGGAGATTGACTTTGATTATCCATCTATCAAGGAAGAGTTTGAGAAACTGCTCAAGATTTGAGATGCTTGCCTCAGACAGAGTTTTGAACCAGTCTCTGACTTTGGCTTGCAAAGAAAGAGCAAAAAGCCTAATACTAGCATCCTCTTCATCCACTTCAAATGAGTTAAGATAATCTTCAAAAACTTGGATATGTTTTTGGGCAGTGACACCATTCTCTCCATCAAATCTTTGGAGGTACTTGGGATAATCATTAGGGAAAGCATTGAGTGTAGGAGGCAAAATGAGTGGTTTATACCTATCAGGAACTTTATTAGGTAGCGGAATATGTTCAGGGATTGGATGATTGGTCTTGATTTTTGGATTCTCCTTAACTAAAAAATGATCTTCATAAGAATTAGAAGACTGCTGTTCAAATGTGTAAGGAGAATTTGCATCTATATTTCTGGAAGGAAAATAATAAAAATTTAATCTAAAGTCATCTCTAAAATACAATATACATCGAAAAATGTTGTTAATGAGAAAGAACATAATGTCTTGGATAACAATCCAAGTTAAAAGCCTGATCTTTTCATACAGTTCTTTCAGGTTCATTTCTCCAGTGGAGTCTTGATTGTGAAATTGATGTGGAGTCGCCAGGTGGATGATTTTAACCTTTGTGTGTCTGATCCTTGTCCACCATCATAGATCAGATCTAAACTTGTAAAACAGTTCTGAGAAAAAGGTTCAGTTTTTCCAGGAAACATTTTTTTTTTTAATTTTTTTTTTGAGTTTTTATGATTATTTTGATTTTTTATGTTTTCTCAAAACAAATTTTATGATTTCTTTAAGAGGCTTTTGATATGAGATTTAAACTTTCTTAAAGATTTTATTTGACAAGAGGAACTGATCAGGTATTTGAAACCAATTGTTCAAAATATAAACTAGACCGGAGATAGACTGAAGCAACATTTATTTACTTCTGCAATTGCAAAGCAAAAAGCAGTTTCAAAGGCTACCTGGCTAACTTCAGGCTCCATCTGTAGTTTATACAGTAAACCATAGTAACAAACAATTATTCAGGCTCCCCAGCGGAGTCGCCATTAATGTTATCACTCAGGTTGTTCCTAAAAGTTGTGAGAAAGGGAATACAGCTGAGGTAACCACAGACCAATCTTTTAGACGCAGGTTCTAGCCAACCTACATCCAGAGAGGGCTCTCTCTTTATAATTTAGCTTTGTTTTTGAGGTATTTTAGGCTAGTTATGAAGTACAAGGATTTTGTTTTGAGTTTGGGTGGTGAGATTCAATAGGACAGAGAGGCAAAACTGAAGAGTTCAGTAAATTGGGCATGATGGAGTCAATGAGAATGAACTGCTGGATATGGTTTCTTTGACAGAAAGAGGTACTACAGAGTAGGGTAATCAACCATGGAACAATCTGTAAGCTGGAATCAGATGGAATGAAATCTGTGGGTGAAGGGCAATCAAGAATCCTTCATCATGCAGACAGAGGGAAAGTGAATGATTATGACCAAGAAGCAATTAAGAATTTCTTAGCATGTAATCAATGTGTAAGAACCAGGGGAAACAGGAGAAATTAAGAATTCACTGTTTATGCTAATTCTGAAGAAAACATAAAAAATAACAGAGATTGAACACAGAGTGCAGCCAAGTAAATTCTGGGCTATTCTTTTTCTCTATTATTAAGATCATGAAACATCTATGATATAGTAAACACAGAAACTGAAAACACAAGTAAGAAAGACTTATTGATCCACGAAATGATTCAAGAATTCTGTAACATAGTCCTCTGCCATCAATCCCATATCCAGAGAGTTCAACAACAACGCATTCCAGCAGCCTTTTATTCCAAAGTTCAATATTAGAACAGAGTCTAGGGAAATCTACACATACCCAACCTCTTCAAAACTCTAAGGAAGGGGGTATTTATACAACAAAATATGTACAACAGGTATCTCATAAAAGCTTTGAGATAATATCTAAGTTTAACCTAAAGTAATTTACAAGCAAAGTGGAAACAACTAACTGATACTGTGCTGGAAGCTGGCTCTTAGGGTTCGGTTCACAGGTGTCCTCTGCAACAACTGTGCGCATCTAATAGTCTTTACTGCGCTTTAACTCTGATATGCTTTTCTTAGTCGGCTCTGATATTCATTAATTTTGACTTGATCTGCCTTTATTTCTCCACTGATACTCTTTAAAGCTTGATCTGATACTCTTTGACTTGTTGCGTACCTTGTTTTCTTTATTCATATTTGTCAAGTGTTTAGCCCAAAATATCTTTGTATATGTCGGTTTCTCTCTTCTGGAAGCTTTGGAAATCCCTCTGTTTGCTTTAAACTGTGTTAAACAAGGGAGAAAACTGCAAAATGGAGGGTCGGCAGAGTCTGCAAGCTCGTTGTTGCAGCGTTTCTCAGCCTGGAGCGTATGGAGGCGCCTAAAAAACATAACAAAATGACCTTTTCATCTTGTTATTGACAAAAAGAAGTTTTGGTGGAAATTTTCGATTTGATCGTGAGTGATCACCGTTGGATGAAATGGATGGATGAGGGCCGTTGGATCACATAAGGGAGGATCATACGGCTGAGGAGAGATCGCAATATCGCGCCGGCGGAAGACAAGGGGTTTGGAGTCTTTATATGTATGAGATTTGCGGTTTGCGATCAGATCGCATCACGGAATCGCATAGCGGAAGGTAAGGGGCGAAGGTTTGAATGCATGCGATCTGCGATATGCGATACGCGATAAGATCGCATCGCAATACTACATCGCAGAAGTTTTGAAGGGGAAAACAGAGGCGGCAAGGTGAAACTGCGATCTGCGATTTGCGATCAGATCCCATCGCGGAAGTTTTGAATGGTGGGGGAGGGTTCTTAATAGGTTTCAAATAAAGCTTTAATTCCCAACAAAAAATGTTTATGGTTATATTTCAACCGGGGCGGGGATATATATTTATAGGGGGATTTTATTATATTTTTAATATGGGGAGGAAAATAAAGTGGGATTTATATAATAAAGTTAAAAGTTAGTATGAATTTTGACTGAAAGTGCCAAGCTTAATGTTAGGAAACTTAGGCTTAAAGGGGAAAAGAGGGGTTTATGTGATATTTATACATTTCCCCTAAGTAAAATGGGAATTTACCTTAGGCAATGTTTATGAAATGAAATGAGATGGATGGAAGGAGTTGTTTGGTGATATTAAGCAGATCTTAATATTCGAGGGGGGACATTAGTAAGTGATTTGGGGAAAGGATGAAGGGGAGTTAGTCATGCCTCGCTTGAGCTGCTCCAAGGGAATCTGCTTTGCACTTGTGATAGAAGTAAATTTAACACTTTGAGAGACAAAATTTATCACAAGTCTCATTCTGCAACATCAAAACTGCCTACCCTGCCTACTTTGCCTAGCATATTTTCTTCTCTTTGCTTGGGTGCACTTAGACTAGCAAACCCCTTTTTACTTTTCTTTTCTTTACATGAGAAACCTACCTAAATCTGCACTTATTTCTTCCAAGGGCTCAAATTAAACAGTTGAGCTCCTTTGCTTCTCTACCTATCTACTTATTTGCCAAGATTAAACAGTTTGGACAGATTTTTATTCTCTATCTCTAAAACAGGAAATTTAAACATGAACTGGCCAAGATTAAGCTGTTTGGCCATTCATCAGTTGTGGCATGAAGTATACACGCTACACACAATGCTTTATTTTGCAAAAATGGAATAGTAGTGGCATTTGGACTTGCACACTTTCCTGGTCTTTTTTATTTGGGGTTCATTTCTTTTCTTTTTGACCAATTCATTGTTTTTGCCCTTTGATTTTTCTTTTAGGGCATACCCTCTTTTTTATTTTTATTTTTTTACTTTTATCGAAATATGGAACCTTTGCAGCATGGAAAGGATGAACATATTTGGCACTTTACCAGTCAATCATGAAATATGACACCTATTGGTATAGGAGCATAACAATATGTACATATGTATATGGATGTAAACACTGCCATGAGATATGTTATAAAACTCCACTATGCGGTATGGGTGTTATGTCATTATGATTATGTTGTCATATTACTATGCTATCATGTGGTTATATTATCATGGTGTTATGATGTCATGTGGGTTGGTACTTAGTAGGAAGATCATTATAAATACCATAATGAGCTGTGTTATAAAGCTCTACTATGCATTATGTTATCATGTTGTCATGATGGTTTATTTTGAGCATATATTTAATTGTAAATACTACATTGAGCAGGTTGCTGAGGTATATGTGTGACTGAACATCGAGGACTGTGTCCCCCAAGGGAGGAGGGTTTTGTAACATCCTTGGTAAAAATTCCATGTAATAAAATTTAAAAACAATAACCATAGTTGATGGGATAGTTATTCCAAGATGAATGTTGGGCAGGACATCCTAGGGGGTGTTCATTTGGTTGTTTATGGCTAAGGAAATTGGAAAAGGCAATGACTAAGGCCTTGGAAAGGAAAAATGGCATTTTTGGCACAATTATTTATGAAAATAATGGAAATTAGGAGAAAAAGGAGGTGAAAATTCATAGGTTGCATGTGAGGAGGAAATTGAAGGAAAATAATGGAAAATGAAGAAAATAGAGGCCTCATCCATAAAAAGGCTTCTGAGGATCAATTGGTAACCTTTTTTCAGTTCAATGTTGGAGCTCTTTCATTACTCTCTCTCTCTCTCTCATGCTCTTGGACACTTATAGTTTCTTGGAGCACTTTGGCATTGGAGCAAGAAAGGAAAAGAAGGAAAGAGGACTCAAAAATCAAGAAAGGAAAGGTAGGATCAAGTAGCTACAATAGGCTTCATTATAGGTATCGTCTTGCATGTGTATTTTCCTTGCTAGATTTGGCATGGATGGGATTACATGTGTTTCTTTTCTACCATGGCATGGGTTTTGCCAGGTGTGATATTATTTTCAGCGTAGCCTTGCCATTTCTTGATATCTTTGAAGAGACGGGTTCTCTCGTTCGGTTTAATATGTGGGATGGTCGAATTGGATTCGAAGCTGAGTGGGGTGGATCTCCGAATTCACAAACACATGGTTTGAGTAGTCCCTTAACTAGAATGAGGATCACAAAGCCACTAGCCTAGTAACCCCTGAACCAGACTGTGGGTTATGATAAAGCTAAATTGTGTGCCTCAATGGGCCTAGAAATCCTTGTCGGTGAATGAAGAGATATACGGTAAAGCCAAGAGGTATATTTTCTCTTCGTTGGGCCTAGTGGTCTCGAGATGGGATGCATGGTAAAGCTTGTAGAGTATGTCTTGGTGTAGGGACTAGTGATACCTGGATCAGACTTTGGATGCATGGTAAAGATTGAGAGATTAGGAGGCACTCAAATTCCTCACGGTGTAGGCAGAGAACTCTGGTGGCATCCATGTTGATTGGTGTTCTTGGTGTGTTGTATGAGTCCCACATTCATGATTGGAATATGGCATGGGGGTGATTAGCTAAAGAGAGACTTGGCTCAACCAATATATGGTCGAGTGGAACGTGGTAGTCCCATCTCCGGTTGGTTCACTGCATTCATTAATGAGAAATTCGTTCCCTCGATATTCATGTGTAAATGTATTGATGTATATGTGGATTTTAATGAATGATATGCTTATGGTATTTTTGTTCGTATTATGTTGGTTGTATGTATGTTTTATGACAACAACTATG
The DNA here is from genome assembly GCA_000404065.3 of Pinus taeda. NCBI lineage: Eukaryota > Viridiplantae > Streptophyta > Pinopsida > Pinales > Pinaceae > Pinus > Pinus taeda. Next base: position 68,890 of record APFE030072512.1, read on the forward strand.
TATGGATCTCAGCATGTTTTTACTTGTACATGAATGGATAATGTGTCTATGATAGTGCAATAAATGACATGAGGGAATAATGGTTCACAGCGATTCTAACATATGTATGATATCCCTACACTTAATTCTGTTGTTTACACCTGTAGATTACATGTTCATGATATATTTGACGAAATGCCTATCATGGCTACTAGGAGTATGGTTATGGTATTATTCAACTTATTTATTTTGCATAATTATTTCTCTGTACTTTTACAGATTTTAAGCTATCACTCCATTCTAGGTAGTGACCTGGGATCTGGGCCTAAAAAAGTGGCTTAAATCCCGGGGTCGCTGGCATAGAACTGGAAGCTTTGGTCTTTGGTTGCTGGCAGGAAAGCCTGAGAGAGTGACTTTGGTTTTCTAATCGCTCCCTTGCCCATGGCATGAGAGCAACTGTGGAGTAAGAGATCCAGAACAACAGTGGGACCCAGGGACAGGGTGTTTGAGTGGCTGACATGTCTTCTGAGGATTTTGAAGTTGATATTGGATGGCTGTATGTTATGTTTCCGTCGATTCCACTTCCTTAAGGTTACATAGGATGTTGAATCTAATCATAGTAGCCTCTCGTATCATGTTTACCCTAGTTGGCATGGTTACTTGGGTAGATGTGGGAGGAGGTTGTTACAGTTACATAAAGACTACGAATGCTTTGGTATCACTAAAGTTTATGACAAGAAAACTATTCATATGTTTGGTAGTTCTTCTAGAAAGTATGTACTTTTTCATCTATTAATATACACAAGTAGTTAATCATGTGTGTGTATTTTTCATATTTTAACAAAATTTATGTTTTTCTTTTATAATTTATTTATTTTAATGAAATTTATAATTTTTAATATTTTATTTTCTAAATGAGTACATTGATAATATTGAAGTATATTTAGTTGGAATCCTAAATTTTGGGATTTAGATCCTTATATTTCATATTAAATACATTTTCAATCAAATTTTTAAGTGAGCCTTATTAAACAAGGGATTGAAACTTTATTTGTCTCTTGTTTTGAATTAAAAGTTCCTTTCACTATTAATATAAGTAGTTTATACAAGGATTTGGTACAAAAGGGTGAGGCACTAAAATAAACTCTACAAACATGAATAAAAAGTACAAGATCTCTTAAAGAAAAGCATCTACAACATTGTAAGCACTAACTAAAAATCCGTGGTCCATAAAGTCATAAAAACAAATATTTATAGTTTGAGCATAAAAACACTGGGAAGTAATGAGCTTACCATTAGGAGGAGTTTGACTATGATCACCAAGGTGAGTTCCTAATGAATGAGTCAAAGATCTATGTTGATTGGTTGTAGAGACTCCTAATAATTAGCATGAAGCATCATGGGCTTAGGACCTTCAAAAACTAAATCAAAAACCAAGAATTGTTTTCCATTTTGGAGTGGTGCCAAGGACCAACTCCTCCCATGATTGGTTGTCCCTATTTTCAAATCCTAAAAGAAAAATTACTGGACCAATTAATGGATTATCATGATTATCCCCTTGTAGAAAAGTTATTTGGGTTGATTTTGGAAATAAATAAAAGGTTAATGGATTGAGGATAATAAAAGGGATAAAGGAAAAAATAAATTAAAGGATCAACATGTTACAAGCCATTTCTTTATCACCCTTATAGTGATTTCCAAGAATTAAAAATATGAAGGTACATTTGATTTGTTGTTTTTGTTTTTGTTTTCATTTGTAAACTATTGTGGATATTCAACTAGAACAATTAATCATAATACATCTATTTTATTATCGATTTATTTCATTAGATCCCATATTTATTATTACCAACTTAATGCTCAAATTTATGAAACTGATTGAAATATGAAAACAAAAGAACATGAAAACGAGTATCTACAAAAATTAACATGATATGTATATGGGGAAAATTGATATGGGAGGAAACCCAACTAGAAGGTAAATCCTATGCTCAGCTCTATTTTTTTCAAGTATGAAAATGAAAATAGAAAAAAGGGGCACTTACTATGGAGTTTCCTACTACATTATGATATTAATAACTACTACAAGATCTTCTTCCTCCTACGTTATACTCTCAAATACCACTCATAGATGATTTTCTCAACTAAAGAACAATGCAATGCTAAAATAATAGAACCCCCTCTCTTCTTACTTGCCTAATATTTGACATAATATGATAGTCATCTAGGGTTAGGGTATTTTCATGCCTCAACACTCAATTACTACTGGAGTTTTGGACCTTCTTTAATATTCTTGAAATTCCACACATGACTAGCCTCACATTGCATCTGCTTGATGTAGTGGTGGTAAACAATGATCTGTAAAATTTCATGGATATTCTACTCAAAAATTCATCACAATAGATTGGATAAAAGATTTACTAAAATTGCAAATATATACTATGAGGGTTAATTTTCCTTAGAATTTCTATATTTATTAGATTATTATTTTTCTTATGCATGAAAATATATTAAATTTTGAAAATAGAGAACAAATATAACAGTCACTCATAAAACCACAATTTCATAAGATATGACTAAGGAAACCCTTTTAGGTGAAAACCCATTTACAAGGTGAGGCTTCTCCACTCTCTCTTTCTCTAAATGGAAATGGTGAAAATACAAGGGAGTGAGAACTATGGCCCATGGGTTGCTATAGAAAACAAACCCTCTTTGTTCTACCCTCCCTTTATCTAGTCTTGTCTACTATTCTCATCTTTGGAACATATGCACTTGAATAGATTGGAACCCCTTTTCCTCATAGTGCCTCAATTATAACACCTGATAGCCTACTAGTGGTTAAGTTTGACTCCTTCAAATCCTAACTAAAGTTACAATATTGACACTTCTAGAGTCTTATTTGTAATGTTTTCTTGGCTAGGCCATTTTCCATGAGTAATGAGGCTAACATGGCATCCTCTCGAATCATGGTGGTCAAAACTAGAAGGTCAACTTCTAGGTGGTATGGATTTTGCATATTGACACTGTTTGAGGTATCTATTGTGCCACTGGAAAGGTATTTAAGTGTAGAATTCCATAAGGTGATTTAGAAAAAGTAATATTTTTTGACCCCAAAAATCTTTAGGAAATGTCTCATATTACCTCCAGAAAGTTTAAAACCCCAATTTTCCATATTCGGACCCAATGGTAAAAATGTTCTTGTGAGATGATTCTTCTAATTTTTACACTTTGAAAGAATCAATATGGATAGAAAATAATTTAATGATCCAACTCATATCAACAAGGTAGGTTAACTTGCAAGAGGTAAAAATTATGTCTATAAATTCTAATTGAGGTGAATTTGCATTGTTAAAATTCTCTTGGTGTGTAGTACAATGTCAAAGGGATAGAGCTATGTTGGCAAATTTTTGACCCTAAAAATTATTTTTTACAACTCGAATTGATTTATAAAATTCTAAACCGCAATTTTCCAAATTGGGACTACCACTTAAATGGAACCTACGAGCCATTTCCTTTGATTTTTCCACCCTAAAGGTACAAAGAAAAATGAAAAGTTATATAATGAACCATTTCTGATCATACCTCCCCATTTTGGGAGGTTTGGTCTCCAAATATTTACTAAATGAAATGAGGAAAATTTTTCTCTAACTTCTCCCTAGGGTAATCTTTTTCCTAGCCTAGAAGTTCTCTTTTCAACCCAATTCACCAAAGGACATGCTATAAATATCTAGTAGTTATATACTTATTTTGTAACATTTTATCTTGTTTGAACTTTTCCTAAGATAATGATGCTAAGTACTTTATGTTTGGTAGAATATTCTCCTCAAATTTTGATGGAACTTAAATGGCTCATTAAGTTATATTTTTTTCACATTCACTAATGAGTAAATGAACATGTATGGGGGCACACTATGTCTTTAGGGATTATCACGCAACTTCTCCAATGCCTTAAAGGGGAAGTATGACAGATCCTTGATATTCTTACTAGGACCAACTATAGCCAAACTCTGCCTCCCACCTTAATTTTTTTTGTAGTTCTATGCTAATAATATTATACCTTATAAATTTCTTGTGACTTGTTTATTATCTCTTGTACTTGCAAATGGATCTGTCCAATATTTTTAACAAATTTCTCAACTTTCAATACTTCTCCTTTGATGCCTTCCCTCACTCTTCCTTGTTGTTTATAGACAACATCCAAAGATGAAGGTCACGAATATGCAAAGAAATTTTCAAAAGGGGCCTTAGCAACCCAAGTATGGATTACTCTATTACGTAGCATTGAATATAGATAAGACTTTCATTGTAGGTATTTGGATGCTTCTAATTGTAACCCCTTAAAATACAAAACCAAAGTCCCATTGACTACTTTTGCTTTCCTATTTATATGTATATGGAATGTTATAGGTCTCTTCAACTTGGTGTCTATCTTCTCCGAAAGTGTCAACCAAAGGCTTGTAGAAGTTTGGTATCATTGTCTAAGATGATGCTCCTTAATATCCCAAATTGCATTAAGACTTATTTAAATAACATGTGCAACTACTTCTTTTTCTTTGACATTTCTTTTATAAGGCATAAGGATATGCATCTTCTTGAACTTGTCAACTAGCACACATAGATAGTCATGTGCTTTATCGATTATTGGAAAACCACCCAAAATATACATGGAAATGGGTTGAGTGGGTACAAGTAAGGGATGGTATAAGCCTTGTTTTCTATTACTTGGATTGTTAGTATAACAAAGTATGCATCATATAATATACTAATCTACATTTTCTTTATTTTGGCCAATACACATTCCTTTTTAGGTTGGAAATTGTCCTCCCAACAACAAAATGTCATTCAACTTTGGAGTTGTGAGCCTCTCTAATAAGATACAATATTTCACCTTTAAAGATTGTTTAGCTTCAATGAAACCCATTTTGTGTATGATAGCAAACATTAATAGCACCTACATATAAATGAGTTTAACCTTATAGCTACTAAAACACCTCTTTAAAGTCCTCATCTTCTGTGTATGCCTCATTGTATGCATCATGGGTAAAATAAACCACGTGCATAAAGTTCCCAAAGTTATAATGGTATATGTGGGTTCTCTTGAAAGCTTGTTTTCCAATTTATTATTGCCACCCAACCTATATTTGAGGACTAGATGAAACTTTTGCAAAAGACCCATCCACTTGTGTCATATAGTTTGTTAAATCTTTCCTCAAAGGAACTTCGGTGCACATTTATGCTTGAAGCCTAGGAATCAATTCTTATAATCATGCCAAAGCTTATGCTCTTCTACAAGGGGTAAAAATCACAAGCACCATTAGCACACATAAATAAATTGTAGTGGGGGATTCTAAGAATATCATCAAACATATGATAGTAGGAACATTTCTTATCAATTTGAAACTAGTTTCAATCCTTAACATAATTAGAGATGTGTTTTGTTCCTTTTCCATTGTTGAATTTTATCATCTTCTAGGGGGAATAATATTAAGATGGATTTATTTGCAAATATGTAAACATAAGCAAAAGAGAGTGTTATCATAATTAACACTAGGAAATATCATTAACTTATACCTTAATTATTATTGTCAAATTTGTGGAGCATTTACTATCAAGTTATTTGGTCGATGTTAATAATGGAATTTCCCATGGAATAACATGACACGTTTAGTGTTTCATACTCATGGAATGATTCCTCTCCTATTTTATGATCTTCGTTCAAATATCAAAAGCTCGCGGTGAGATTAATTCCCACACAATCAAGTTCTATGTGCAAGGAATTCATCATTATACTAAGTGGATCAAAATTGTGAGCTTTTTTGATGTGATGGTGATCTCAGGGAGTCATTTGTAGTTGCGATTTACACTGGGAAAGTAGTATTTTATGTCATTTGAATGGAGTCCATGGAAATTATTGGTATTTCCCCTAGTGTTGGATGATTTTGGCTTCTCCTTGGTTCAAAGTCTCCTCTCCTCTCGATAGGCATGTCATCTTCTAGCCTCTTCATGTCAATTTCAATCAGTCGGTGGTCCTCCTCTCCTTATTTTCATAATGTAAATTTGGGAGCTTGAGTAGTTGCATAAAATCATTTTGTGACATGAATGGTTGATATAAACCAATTCCAGTGAAATCTAGGCTTCGATTAGGAAAATTTAAATCGAGTATGTGAAGTTCTCAACTAAGTTGCAAGTGGTAAGGGGGATTTTTATTTTGGAGCGGAAAATTTTGAGGGTGATAGAGGGTGATTTTGTGGTTCTACACAACAAATTTGAAATTCTATTTTCTAAGCATCCACTTAGGATTTGGAATTCCACTTTCTCTACAATTTATGGAATTTGGAAAAATGATCATTTAGTACTCTAGTTTCTAGATTTAAATATAAAGGAACCAAGGAATAAATATGCAACAACTAATGCAAGAGGTATCCAAATTGATCCTAGTTAAATATAATGTGTTTCAAAGTTCATAGAATTATTTTTATTTATTATAGGAGCTACTCTGTAAGTGATTTTTTTGAAATTAAACCACTTATCTATTAGTTTTTATTAGATATCTATAAGGCAAGCCTTTCACTTTTAAATTCTACTAAACTTTCTAATCACCCTTTTCTCTATTATTTCTTTGATGTTAACACTTGCCATATTTTTTTGTTTAAGATATGTATCTGCAAGTTATGGTTAAAAAAAGTTTGTTAAAGCTTTTCTTGGGCTTGAAAATGCTACAATGACTAGTGATTAGTGTGGATAATGGGTTCCTTGCTCATTAGATAGTGATTCCACTTCGTAATAGATTGAACTGTGGAATAGAGTTCCTTATCATATGTAGGGTACTTTAGGACTCCGTTACGAAAAATTTCAAAATAATAGCATACCGTCTTAACTCCTTAAATCAAGATCACTCCCCTAAACTATCCATTTTCATCCATATCTAATTCAAAAGGCTTCTACTAATTAGGTATTGAAAGAATTGGTTCTTGATTTATCTTTCATTTTATCTCATTGAAATCTTTTTTCTAATTCTTTCCTCACTAGAAACTATTATCTTTGCTTGCTATGGCATGGAGTGGCACTGCTATTATTGAAAAGGATGCTATGAACTTTTTTTGGTACTACATCACCCCAACCAAGCTACAAACTTCAATGACATTAGTAGGAAATAACAACTTGTGGATTACCTCCATATTCATGGGATCTATCTTAAGTTCCCTTCCGTGAATCACATATCCCAGATACACCAATGGTTGCTAAGAAATACACATTTCTTAAGGTTAACTACCAGCCGATGCTTCTTTAAAGTATCTAACACCTACATGAGATATGATATGTGCTCTTCCTAACTAGAGCTATAGATTAATATGTCATCCAAATACACTATTATAAATGAATCTAAATAGGGATGCAATACATCATTCATCAATCACATAAATGTAGATAGTGAATGACATAAATCAAAATGCATGACCGTCCAATCCTACAAACCTTGCCTTGTCTTGAAGGTTGTGTTCCATGTGTCTTCTTCTTTAACACGTACTTGGTGAAATACTTGATCTAACAATCCATCAATCTTAAGTAGAGGGTACCAATTCTTGAATGTTATCTTTTTCAAAACTCTATAGTTGATACACATTCTCTATGTCATATCCTTCTTGGGTAGTATGATGATAAGCAAGCCACAAGGTTTGTTTCTTGATCGAATTACTCATTATTATAGTATTTTTTGCAGCTCTTTCTTTACTTCATTTGCTTCCAAAATAGGGTATCTATGTAGTCCAATATTTGGTAAAAGGAATTCAAGAAACAACTGTATCTTGTGCTTCACTTCCATCTTAGGAGGTAACACTTTAGGATCATGGAAAAATCCTCTATATGCCTAAAGATATTAGTCCAACTAATTATTTTCCCTTTGTAAATCCCCCCAAGAATGTTATTAATCTTAGTGATTCATCCCCTACATGCTTCTCTTAATAAAATCAATACACATATTATACTATAACTGCTCAAGTTTTTGGATTGGTTAGCACTTATGAAGGAAATCTTTGATTTGCATTTATATGCATTGATGATGAAAGAAATTATATCCCTGATCATGGGGTAATATTTTTCTCTCCTCATGAAGATACATCACTCATATACATATACGGGCTTCTAAACACTACACCGCACATGTTAAGGGGTACTGCATCTAAACTCACTTCATAAATAAAAGATGCACTTATAGAAAACTTGATCTTACATTGTTTTAGTGAATTTTAACTCTAGATTCTTATTCACCTATTCTGTTAGATATGGGCTTGGAAGACCATTAAATTCTAATCCAATCTTTCTAACTAGATTTTCTACTATGATATTGAATTATGAACTAGAGTCAAATATAGCATCCAACTTGGATCTTATTGTGGAAGAGTTTGGTCATCTCATTCTATTCCTGATGATGAAGGCTAATTAGATTTACCTCCTTCTACATGGTGGTACAAAAAATATTCTCATCCACATACAAGCTACTCCCTACCAAGTTTCTTGAACCCATGGCTAACACGTTTTAATTTTTGGAGTCCTTCTTATAGTTGTTTAAATATAACTTTCAACACTTATCTTCGATGTGACAATCAATACTACAATGGTTGTTTGGATCCTTGCACTAATGTATAATAATAATTATTTTCTTATTTTTTCCTTCCCACTTCTTCTTCCCCTCCCTAGAAGCATATTTGTTGTATTTTTATTTAGAATCACTTGGATACCCTTTCTTATGACATATGTTATCTAGGTATTGCACTTACAGACATGCCTTATCAATGGTCCTTATTATGAAGAGCATCAATTGCTTTCACAAATGACAATGTATACCCCCTAGATAATTGAGGAGCACATTTAGGTTATTGGTAGAGATACCCAACATGATTTCCATCTTCTTAAACTTGGTGGTGAACTCTTATAACCCTGCTATTACCTCTAGTTGAAGTAATTCCAATGGATGCACTAGTCCTCTACATATCCAAAAGGGTAAAAATGGGACTTAATGAGGGTTTTGAACATCTCCCACTTAGTTACTAGTGGGTCACACTCCAACGTAAGTTTTTCATTGTGTATTTCCCACTAGGTTAGCCTGAAAGCATCCAATCCTATAATCTTATATTAAATTTTTATAATTATTGTAAAGAATTAAGCTTAGCGATCAATTGCATGAGTTTACATCAATCAATTTCAATGTTAAGATAATTAAAAAGTTATATATTTAAGATTAATAAAATTTGTTTTAATCATGAGTGCATATTACAAAATTATAAGTTTACCTTAAATATCATTAATGAAATATTTAAAAAACTACCTAATTTTCCAAAACAAACCAAATTCATGCAAAAAAATGTGAAATAAATCTTCATATATAGTTCTTAGGTATGTGTTATATTATTTCCACGACTAGTCGCACGTGTAGGGGGGCGACAACCCTACTTGTTCATTGGTCAGGTGTAGCAGGGGGGTCACCGGAGGGGTGGGGGAGGGGGGGCAACAATCCCCTTGTAGGGGGTAGCAGCCCCCTTGCACGGGGCTCAGGGTTGCATTCTAAGAATTTTTTTTTTGGACCCTATATTAGGTGGGTGGACCTACCTATGGTTGTTTTGCATTGGGCTTTTCACATGGCTGCGCATTATGATTTTCTGCCCATTGTATTTCTTAGATCGGTCAAGGGAACTATAGTGTGTTATAAGTTGTGGGTTACTATAATTTCGAGTTTGTTAATATATATAATATGTATATATATATATATATATAATATATATATATATATATATATATATATATAATATTATATAATAGTATATTAAACTATTGAAAGGAAAGAATGAAAAATCAATTTGGTAGTCTCGATTTTGGGTTCCAGGGGAAACTCTCTATGTATCTATTTTTGTTTTTATGTCTCACCATTGTTTATTTTCTATTTTTAGAATTTTATGTAGGTAATTTCTGTACAGGGTTAAAACCTACAATAGTTGCATTTTGAGAACCTCGCAAGACATTTTCTTATAAAATGGAGTGATAACCACATCAAAAATGGAATTAATATTTAAATCCAATTTATTGTCATATCATATAATTGTTAGTCTCTACTTAATATATATACTATATAAATCTATTTTTGTTTTACATTTGACCATAATGTTTTTTGCAATTGAGATAGGAACACACACACAACTATTCTTTTAAATCTCATTAGACAATAAGTTTGAAGTCTTATTGTAGGCCCTCACTCTTCCCAATGTATTTTTATTCATTTAAAATCTTAGGATAACCTAAGTTTCTAGTTTTCAATATAATGATAATCCATCCAAGTCTTATTGCCGAGAAGTTTAATTTGGAGTTTTAATACAATGGCTTCACTCCCAATATTTTTATAAATTAATCCATGAGATACAATTATCATAACTAACAAATGTTAATGTTGGTATGACCTAACATCTATCTATTTGACATGCTATATCATGTAGACATGTGATAGACTACATCCAAAAACCTGCCATGTAGTAGAAAACTCTAGAACTTCATTTGAGCATCATAAACTCCTCTTACACCAAAATATCTTCTAAAAGGTTGTCCCTTTCATTTTTGGCAAGAGGGAACCATCATTAGGTATCCAAATATAGGTTGTATTCCAATGAAGCTATTTGTACGAAAATTTACCTTTAAAGAAAGATTGGACATGGGAAGAAGAAAATAAACAACCAAAACTTGTTAAACCTACAAAACATTAGCTTGATAACTCCTTACAAGACATCAAATTGACATTTACCTAGTGTCATGGGAAATAGAGCATGTATTTCTATCATGGTAACATTATCCATATGCCAAATAATTGTCTTTAAGTAGGAAAAATAGAGTTTGGACATGAAATAGTACAACATAAAAGAGGGAGGAGAAAATTATCTGTGACGTAGATGGAGAATCTAATGCAAGATTAGTGCAAGTATAGGGAAATTCACTTCCTATATTCACCATGTTCACTCCTCTATTTATTTGTGACAATTTTTGGAGGGCCGCCCCCTCCTCATCTCATAATTGTATCAAAATAAGGATAACTGTGATTTCAAAACATGGTTAGATGTAACTTGTATGCATCAATACAATTTCTGAGTGAAGGAAGGATTTTTATTAATATCAAATCAAAATTACCACCACTCACTAGATTTTCTTTGAAGAGGATTTATGTTGATGACCAATCTTGCTTTTCAGACATTGAAGCCACCAACATTGGCTTACTTGGAACAACAAAATAAAAGCTCAATACATTTCACATTGACTTGCGCTAGGAAGAAATGGGTTCACCCTTTTCTTTATTTACTTACTAACTATTTTTCCATGCTTGTAGGATATGCCTTTCGATTAATGAGAATGAATCCACCTATGATAGCGGTTAATCTTTTCAGTTCTCTATTTCAGCCGAGGCCAAGTGGAGGATCCCCCATAGGTTATTGTGAATGAAACCATGCTTTGAAAAGTAATCTATCCAACCAAACTGTTTCTTCCTTCGAGGTTGTTTCAAGCTTTCATGAGGATGTATAGTTGTTGGTTTCATGGTCAATACTAGTTGTAATAAATAATTACTACATGAGTGGGTGCCAACAAAAAAAAAAACAGTGTTAGGAAAGACCAACTCTACTTATCAAGTCATCTCTTTCTTCATTTTGACACCTACTTTTAAAAACACATGGCGTTCCTAGGTAATTTAGGATCAAATTCAGCACATTCAGATATTGGAGAGAGACAACAATCTAATTTTAAATTGTGCACTCTCCATGCTAGGACATTTAATAATAAATCCAAGAATTGGAATGTTGGGATTCATGTGAATAATGGTCAATTTGTTATATTTCATCAAATCAAATATGTTTCTAATATTCCTTGTGAGAATTTACACATATATCCCATGCAACTAGAAGATGGACAATTCTAGAATATAGATGCCCTTATTTCCTGCTAAATAATTTCTTGGTTCCATTATCAATGATGAAAATTTCAATTTTGAAATCAACAAATGTCATCATTTGAAAGTGGGTGCAAAATCCTTTAAGAAACAACCATCAATTTAGTAACAGGTAAACATATGAAAACTCATTCCTAATCTTTCCTATTTGGTGTGATTCGGGGTAAGATCCCTATGACTAGTCTTTAACAAATAAACATATGCAAACTCATTCCTAATATTTCCTATTTGGTGTGATTTAGGGTAAGATCCCTATGACTAGTCTTGAACAAGCTTTTGCTATTAATAAGAGGCCAAGAGGCCGAATATGACACAAATGTATTAATTCATCTCTCTCTCTCTCTCTCTCTCTCATGAATGATAGAAACAAATGTTTGATACCAACAACATTTTTGTAGGGTCACTAGAAAAGGCACTAAAACTTGAGAAATCCTACTTATTGTTAATATTGTCTATTTTGAATATAGGAAAGTTACATATAGTTATAGTTGTATCCAATATTCTGTGTCTAATATGCATACTCTGCAATCCTAGTGAAGCCTAAAGGGTGGATATTTGTCAAAACCTTCGTAGGATGCAAGTAACGTGTCAAAATACATGTATTTTATAAAATCAATGACATTTGTTATATCCATGGAAACCATTAAATTTTCTATATGCTTCTATAACTTCCTTCCACTTTACATTGAATTATAGTTTGAACATTATGGATTGATAGTTATGGATATTCATGCATCTGATGTAAAAATTAATACAAATTTGAGGAAATAATAAATAAAATACAACATGCTTGTGAAGTGTTAGAGAAATATACTTTTTAGGAAAAATATAAAACAAAAATGCATGAGCAAAATTCTTTTTAACTAATGGAAATGGTGATAGGAACAAACCTACAACATTAATAGTTAATGAGTGGTTCTCTATGGCATTGGAAGGATATAGTTGATAATCTTATGTGCTCTAGGAAAATGAATCAAGTGCTGAATAATGTAGCTGAAAATTATCCAAAATGTAGGAGGAAAATAATATATTGCTAGAGAGTATTAAGGTAATATTAATACCCCACAAATTACAAAATCGCGATAACAAATGATGATAAAATCCATTAAATTTAGGAACTTCAAGATCGAGTAAACTTACCATCACAATTAGTCATATAATGACTTTCATTTGATAGTATATTTAGACACATTGGAGTTACTAGTTCAATTTATTTTTTTCCAATGTGTATATTAGGTAAAAGTGTGTTTATTTAGCATGCATTAGTTGCATTATAATTTGACAATCATGATATGTTTTATACATGGAGTGATCAGATGGCTCAAATTCTCCTTGATACTAATGGGCATGGATCGGTGGCTTAACACCTGATTAGTCCATGACCTCTATTTAAAGATCATGGAGAAGCATTTTCAATGATCAATTTTGAGAACTCTATGATGTAACCATTTTTTCTTTTGCATTAATAAAATTTCTTCAGGTGGCCACATAGGTTGGGACAGTGGATAATTTCCATATTAGATCACTTTAACCATGTAAAAATATTGGTATTATGATCTTAGATTTGCTTGTGTGACTAGTTATTGAAAGTGTTCATATTGTATGAAATATTCTATTTTCCTAAGCATGGTATTAGAGCATGTTTGAAGAGCTTCTCTTGCTGTTGATCAAGATCTTGAGCTCATGTTGACGCATTTTTAAGATCTATTATTTCCACACATTTATGAATCGAACAAACTCCTCCATTATGTTTAGAGCACTTTTTTTAGGTAAGAACACCTTTCATTTCATCTGGAAAGGTGCCTAATTTCCCAATATGTAATTTTTTTCATTAACTCCAAAGGCATAATACCCAAATATGTCTTTTTTTTTTTTTTTTTTTTTTTTTTTTTTTTTAACATAAGTCATATTTTTTCTTTTCTATTTTTTCTTGGTTTTCTACCCTTTCTAGTTTGTGTATGCTATTTACTCTACAGCCTGTGTGATATCAAAAAATAAGGAAAAATAATGGAAAATGTTTTCTTGTTTGTATATGCTCTTTGCCATGCACTATGTGTGATTTTGGCACATTAGAAATAGAGAGAAAACTTACATTTCTAGGTAATCTAAGTGAGATCTAACTCCATTGTTTTTTTATTTTTGGACATTTTTTTAAATTGTTGTATGGTTTTGAATAGAATCAGTTTTTTACACGTATAGAGTTTGAGGTGGAACAACAACAACCACACAAACCCTAACCCAACCTCCTCCAATAGTATTGTTATGTGTTTTTCATTAGCTCACTTAATTAAAAGTTTTTTATTTAATAAGAGATTTTGAGTTCAAATCTCTCCCCCTTTTTTAAAGTTACTTTTTGAAAGCATTCATGCAAACTTATGCTATTTCATAAATTTATTGTAAAATGTATTTTATTTGTAATATAAAAGTTAGTCACTATAAAATAATTTTAATATTATTTATTTTTTCCATCCAAACTCTCATTTATAATGTATTTCATTGTAAAAGCGATTCTCACTTGTTTTATAATAGTGGGTGCATTCTAATTAACTTATTGGTAAAAGTGATCTTATAGGAAAAGTTAGCAAGGGAAAATGATTGTTTTTCTCAACAACATCCATCACTATATGGGCCAACTCCTACTTACCATGTGGCTCTTTGTTAACATTAATTCCCTTTTTTTAATAACTTTCCCATTTGAATTTTTTTTCGGTGCTTTTTTTTGACTTGGTAGCCTATCTTTTCAAGAGCTTTCCATCTAAACAATTAGTTTTGGCCTTTGTATCCATATTATCTATATGTTTTAATATGGCCACTTCAAGTGAAATTTTAATTACCAGTATCAACTAATTATGGAAATTCCACATGGAGGATGAATTAAGAAGTAAACGATTATCCTAGATTACCTTGGAAAAAGAAACAAAGCCTCATTGATGTTGTTAAGAGACCCAAATGGGATAATAAGAATAATGAAGCACACAGATTAATCAAAATGTCTATTTCTCCTTATTTGTGACTTCATATTCAAGGAATTAATTATCTAAATGTAGCCTAAAAAAAATTGAAAGAGATATTTAATGGACCTAATGTGATTAGATATTATCATATTGAAAATCATATTATGACTTGAAGTCCTAATGATTTTTGTTACATTGAAGATTATTAATCCATTTTTTTAAACACTTAGAAATAAACTTAAATATTGTCAAGTCGATTTGAAGGATGATCAATGCATATATGTTATACTTTCCAAGCATGGTATTGCATAATATTTTTGTATCTACCTTATTGCCACTAGAGAAGCTTTAGGAGTCCCATATAAAGATCCCACTCTTGAATCATGTTTTGACTCTGTAATTAGGGATCAAGACAAGATCTTGCATATTAGAGTGATTGATACTATAGGTAAATATAACAAGCCTTTAGTTTCCAAATATAAAGATAAGACCAAGCATCCAAAGAAGAAATATCCTTGCAACAATAAGAAAAACAAGGGGTTTTAAGAATTTGTTTATGAATTTTTATTCATAGTGATAATTTTTAATTAACGTTTCAAGTCTAGACCAAGGCCCATCACGAGGAGTAATTGATGAGAGAAAGAGGAGAGTTGAAAAGGTATTAATAGATGAAAAGTAAAAGGAATAAAATAAGTTGAGAGGAGGTGAAACCTAAAATCTTAAATCTAAAAGGAAATATATATTGGAATTAATTAATTAGAAAATTTAGAAAAAATAATTAATTATACTTGTATTAATTAATTATATATAGTATTAGTTAATTAATGTATTAACAATAATAATATAACTTAATATAATATAATATTGATAAAAGAATTTAGTAATATTAACACTGATTATATTAAAGTAATAATATATTAAAATAATTGTATAGAAAGATTTTAATAATATGTCACCTTTACTTATTATTAGTATATTTAATAGAAAATGATATAACATATTATTTAATAATAAATTAATATAATATAATATAATTATTTTTTTCTTAATTATAATATAGAATGAATGCCTAAGTTAATAAAATTAATTGTATATTAATGTAAAATATAGTTAAAGACCTAAGAACTATAAAATTATATTAGATAGAAATAGAGAGAAGGAGAAATATTAATATTAATAGAGTAATATTATTAATACTAATACTCTGATGAGAGTGATAATGTTAATAATGACTCTATCAACCTAATATTTAAAGGGGGAATAAACATTAGAGCTAAGAGAGCACAGGGAGCGAACTCTTACTAACTTTGAGACCACCATCCCTATTGAGGTTGTTTGGATGTTTTAATATCTCAGGCGCCTCTCTAAATCTTCCCCTAAAATAGTGATCTTCCTTTGCAATGATAGTAGTGTCTTCTATGAATATGTGATGTTTTGTGTGGAGTGAATGCTTTGCAAGAGCAGAGGTATGAGATCATTGATTTTTAATGTTAGCACAATGCTCTTTTATTCTTGTTTTGAATCACCTCCCGATTTCACCATTATAGAGTTTTGCACAAGAGCAATTGATTTTATAGATTCTTTTAAGTTGATGTCGATCAATGTTGTCCTTAATTGATTTTATTTTTTCTTTCGTAGTTTTTAATGGTTAGAATACAAAAATAATATTCTTTTTCTTGAGAATTTTAGCTATTTTATTAGTTACTCCACATGTATATGAAAGGTGTGTTTTAATACCAGAAGGTTATAGATTAGTTGATTTTTGAGGGTTTTTCTTCTCTTTTGCTCATTTAATGACTTTGATAATGTATTTATCCCTATAACCAATCTCTTGGAATACCTTACTAAGATGATCCAAATCTTGATCCAAGTGATCTTTACTAGATATCCTAAAAATTCTTAATTTCAATGTATTAAGGATTCCAAATTTATGAGCTAGATAATCGTGGGAGTTTGCATGCAGATAACTATCAGTATGAGTATTTTTTTTGAATATTTGATGCCCTAAGGTCACATCCTCATTTTTAATAATTAATACATCGAGGAAAGGGATTAAATTATTATCCTCCAATTCCATAGTGAATTTTATGTCCTCTAATATTCCATTTAGATGTTCTAGGAATTTGTTGAGTTCTTTTTTACCATGTTTCCATTTAACATTCATATCATCGACATACCTTTTTCATATTCTAGGTTTCAACATGTAGGAGTTTGTTTTTTTTTCTACAAGACCCTCCAATATTTGGCCTATATTTAAGCTTTTGAGTCTCCTTTATCAATTTTAGTTGTTGTTTCTAGTAATAAAAAAATTCCATGCTTCTTCTCCAAGTTTCTGTGTCCCTTTATGAAGAAAGTCAAAGTGTCGTCTTTTGGTAAGGGAATTGTTGCAATTTGTGAAAGATATATAGTGTATCTTTAAGAGGAAACTTTGACATGAATGGGTCCTATCTATCATAGAGACATGTATCAGGCTCATTCCCAAAGTTCTGTGCACTATTTTGTTGTTGTCGTCACTTACATTGCAAAGTGTATCCTAAGTGTCACACTTTGAGGTAAGTGTCAATTTGTTGTTGTTTCAATGGGTACATGTTGATTTTTTGTGCTAAGTCTTTCAATGTGAGGTGGTTGATCATTTATAAGTCCAAAGGTCTCACAAGAGTCTTGAAAAATCACATAGAAGCCCAAGAGTCATGAGGGAAGCTTAAGAGCCATAAAGGAGGTGAAGAGTCACCTTGTTTATTATATATACACCCTCATCGCTCAAGAAAATGACTTTCCACCTTGGATTCTCAAGCTATGAATAAGAAAGAAGATCAAGATTTTGAGAAGGAAGTAGGTTGTTAACATTCCACTATTTGAACAAGTGTCCTGTCATTGTAATAGTGTATCTTGGCATTTTCACACAATAATTTGAATCTCTTGTAGCCGACACACTTTTCATGCACATGTTGTGAATTATTGTGAGACTATTCTTTCATTGTTTACAGCGTATGTTTATGTTAATTCATACTAATGAAAATGAACTATTTCATTATCTTTAATATGCATCTTTGAATTGTGTGTCTTTTTCTTTCATGATCATGGTTTCTTTGTGAACTATTTCAAATATTAATAATGATTCTTTAAGATATATGCTCGTGTATTTATTAGGACAATACTATTAATTTTCTTTTAAAGACTCAATTTATTTTCTGTTTCGTGAAAGGACCATATTACACTTTACAATTTAATACATCATAAGGCTAGCATACTTGTTTATCTCAAAAGTACATGTGTTTCTTTTGTGTCATTCATTGCATCCAGGGAAAATCTCTAAGATAATGGAAACCGACCATGTTTTCCGTTTGGGGCTCCTACTCCAACTGGTGTGAGGTCTAATGAGGACTTTGAATCGGGGGACCCCCTTACTATTGGAAACATCCAACACTATTAAGAGTTCTAGCACTAGAAGGATGAAATCCCTTTTATGGCTGATAATTCATCGCATTCTCATAAAGAACCTTCCATGCAAGGCAATAATTGTTCGAGTCCAACTCGAACTCATATTTATGAGAAAGGAGAATCATCTCATCAAGGTCTAGAGATTACACATGAAGTCATTTACAATAAACTCTAGGCACTTCAACCTATTACTCATCAGTTTGCTAAATCTATTGGATTGCTTTCTGTCACATATTTTCTTCCTCATAAGAAACTAAAGAAAGAGAAAACCCACCATGGTGTGCTGGTTTCTTTAGCTGAAGAGTTGGTTATTGCAACCCTTGAATAATTAGTTGATCATACGGAAGGATTACATCAATAAAGGGATCTTACACCACTTATTGAGGAAAATATAGATTGAGATGGGGAGGATTTTCATTTTTCTGACAAAGAACAACCAAGGGAATAATAAAGACCCAATAACAAGAAATATTTGAATGGTGAAGGAGAAGACTCTTTAGAATCAAAGAGTAAAGAGGAGGAGGAGAATGAAGACATGGTCAATGACCAATTGAATTGGATGGCCCAAGGCCCCCTTTCTCTTTTGAGCAATCTTCATTGCTCACCAAAACACTTGGAAAATTTTCTTACAAAGTATGCTCCTGATAAGAAAGCATAGTCTGAAGACCATATTGATGACTTCTACTTGCATCTTGTAGAAAATCCCGTAGATTCACAACCTCATGGAATGTACTAAAGCACAAGAAAAGAATATACTTTTACTTTCAACTAGTGGAAGCCATTCGATCGATGAAAATAATAAGAACGAGAAGAAGATAAATCAATGGCACATGACACAAGATGTATATGGGGAAAGCCACTGCTCAAAACCTCGCTATCTGTATTGCATATATCAGAAATATGAGTGAACATACAAAGCTTGTTTTCACTAGAACAATTCCGCACAAGTATGCTCAACTCTCTGACCTCACAAGCTAGCCCTTGGCCAAAACTTAGCCAAATCTACAACTCTCCAAACCCCTAATCTCTTGTATAATTCCTAGGATGAATAGCTCGTATTTAAAGGGAATTTATGCTTCCAAAATTGCATAATCCAAACATATGTTCTTCTCTGATTGCATGCATGATATTTACAACTCAGTAAATCATACCACTGATAATACACTATCCCAACACTCTAGTATCAACTGGGTCTTTCTCAGAATCAACATGCATGAGTGTCTGATAAGGGAATATTCAGTTAACTAGAGTGACATTTGTGGATGCACTAGTGTACCAACTGTCTGTTAACTCTCTTCTAGTTCCTCAAATAGTTTGGAACTAATTTAACTAAACATAACTCAGTAAACTAAGTTATCTAATTTACAACTCAATTTAAACTCATCCTGGACACCTAAAACTTGGGGATAACATATACATGACTTTAGAAAGACTTCCAACTCGAAATTCATAATTAAGTTAATTAAACTTAATTAAATATTTACAAGGTTCTATGAGAATAGAATTCAATTTTAATTCTCAGTTTAATTCAAGGACAAATTAGACTAGAATTTCTTGTTGCCATTTCTCAAAACATCTGTGGATGTTAGAGGTACATTTTGATGATGTTGCTTGTAGATTATTTTCATAAACTATAGAAGGTAGAGAATCAGTTTGGTACCATATCCTTCCACATAATTCAATCCATAATTGTAGGGATTTCAAACATTTATTCTTAGAATTTTTTTTGATGATAAAACTCCAACGATTTTATTAAAAGAACTCATAAACCTTAAGATGGGGGAAAAGGAAAAGGTTAAATATTTTAATGAGAGATTTACATGTATTTTGAATAAATTCCCCACCAATGTACAATGAAATGATTCTATTACTAAGGATTATTATATTACTGCCTTCCATACTAACATTTATGTTTTCATCAAGCATGCTGCAAAAGATACATTGTCTTTTAACTTTGTAGAAGCGATTGTTGTTGAGAAGGACTTAAGGTCTATTAGGTTATTGTCGATCAATATGATTCAAAAGAATCCAAAGACACTTTCAAAAAGTCCCAAGCCTCTTCTTCCAAAGCTAAAGATAAAGATCATTTTGATATGGATAGCTTGATTAAATATTTGAAGTTGTTAACCAACAAAGTATCATAACTCAAGATGAAGTCAATGAAGCTTCCTCAAGTTGATTCTTAAAAATAATTTCAATCAATCTAATAAGTCTGCACAAAGATCTAATGTTGTGTTCAATGTAGAGAACTTGGGCATGGATTGTAGATTTTTATTGTAGATTCAAACTGCAGATTGTGATATGCTAAAACAATTGACTTGTATCTACTCTAC
The DNA here is from genome assembly GCA_000404065.3 of Pinus taeda. Lineage (NCBI taxonomy): Eukaryota > Viridiplantae > Streptophyta > Pinopsida > Pinales > Pinaceae > Pinus > Pinus taeda. Next base: position 89,574 of record APFE030072512.1, read on the forward strand.
TCATCAGGGGAAAAAAAATTGATCGATGAAATCATGAAGCATAAAAGGAAGAATTTCAATCACATATAAGACAATAATTTTATGGGGAAAGCCTAAGCTAAAAACCCCTGCTATATGTATATTGCATTAACCAGAATATCTGAGAAGAAAATACAATGCTTGTTCAATCCGAACAATCTCCGCACATGTACAATCTCACTCACTACTTCTCCTACTTCCTTGCAATGTTCCCTTGGGAATTATCCCATATTTAATTGGGAAATTCCCCACTCATAACTCCACAATCCTTCCATAGGCCTTCCTCTAATAGCATGCATCACCAGTTTAATTTAGATGATTTTACAACTAATAGTATATTTTTCCCTGAACTCTAATGTCAACTAGGTATTCCTCTGAAGTGACATGCATGAGTTATTTTTTGAGTGAATTATTAGTTATCTGATTGATCATTTTATGTGAATTAAACCCAATTTAATTCACTTTACCACTCACTAGTTCCTCTAATAATCAGAACTAGTTTAACTCAGTTAAACTGAATTGAATAATTACAACTCAATAAGAACTCAACATGGGCCCCTAAAATTTATGAATCACTCTACATGACTCTAAATAAACTCCCAACTCGTATTTACTGAGCTAACTACGTTAACTTAACTTAGTTAACTTCTACAAATGTTATGAGAACATAATACAATTTAATTCCCAATTTAATTCAAGGACAAATTAAAGTAGGATTTTCTTGTTTCTATTTTTAACATTCCCTCTCAACAAGAAATGGATTATCTGCTACCCCGATCCTGCCTCTATGAAACTCAAATTTTCATTTTGATAATGTCTGTTTCAAAATATATACATCCTACTCCTTTGCACACAATCTCGTAGATGGTGATACCATATGCCAATATGCTTAGATCGATCATGAAAAACTAGATTCTCATAGAGTTTGATACAAATATAATTGTCACAGTAAATCGCTATTGGATCCATCTGTTGACCAAACCACCCAATAAATATCTTTCTTATCTAGATGGCCTCACATGATGCTTTACTAACAACCACGTACTCTGCTTCTGCTGAACTGAGTGCAATTGAGGTCTGTTCCTGCTGTACGAAGAAACTTATATTGACCGAATATTGAATATTACCCTTGATGTTATCTTCTTGTTGGATGGAATCACTGCCAAATCTTCATCTGTGAACCCTTGAATCTTCACTCCCTTTGTTCGTCTGTACCAAAGTCAAAACTGAGTGGTGCCTCTATAAGTGAACCCACATGTTTGGTGATGTTTTCACCAAATACATAAGTGAACCCACAAGCTGTCTATAAATAGTAGGCTCCACTACTTCACCTTAAGTAGCATTATCCTTCCTCTAGTTACCAACTAGAGGAGTCTCCATGGGTTTTCTTCTCTCCATGTGGAACTTCTTTAGTATCTCATTGGCATACTTTCCTTGAGAGACAAACAATTCCTTATCTCCTTTCCATACTTCCATACCAAGAAAGTAATGCATGAGCCCCATGTCCTTCATCTCAAACTCTCTTGAATATCCTCTTTGCAAGCTTTAATCATCTTCTCATCACCTGTCAGAATCAAATCATCGACATATAATAAAATGATAAACAATTTAGCTTCAACCACAATATGGTAAAGGTTCACATCTGCTTCACTTTTGGTGAAGCCCAACCCATTGAAATAGATGTTAATCCTGGTGTACCAAGCACAGGGTGCTTGATTTAGTCCATACAACGCTCGCTTGAGTCTTTACACATGTGAATCTACGTTGTGTTGGCATTATGATACATATGTTTTACTTGATGACAACCCACTCATCTCAAATGATAAATTATAGTGTAGCAAAGTTATTTTCTGTTTCTGCAGGTGCTCAGATCAAAGATGTGCTCATTGGTAGGTTGCACAGGAGAACCGTTGAAAAGGTGTGGATATGTTCGTAGGTCTCCCGCACAAAAGGTGCGAACCAAAAGTTCACGCACTTTCATGCAGAGAAAAGTTCATGCACTTTCATGCAGAGAAAAGCGCACGCACATGGGAAATCTTATGGTTGGTTCATTGTATTAGTCCGACAGTTTTTGATCTGATGGTTTTGGTCCGTGGTATTGCATCCAAAAGAATTGAACCCAAGTATTGGGTCTGTGGTATTGTTTCTCGATGGTTTTGGTCCATGGTTTTGAGTGAGGCCTAGCCTATAAAAAGGAAAGGAGATCATTTGGCTAATCACAAGTGTTGAAAATCTTAAGAAGAGCAAGATCTGAATTTCTGATAATCGGTTGGTGAGACATAGTTGAATCTGAATCAAGGAGAAACCAGAGCATTATAAGTCAGATCTACTGAAGAGAGCGGCAACGGCGCAGCGCGGAGGTGCGCAGAACCAGAGAAGAAGCAGGTGCAGAGTTGCGTAGACTCGTCACAGTAGAAGTGCGGATATCCGCAGGTTTCCTTCGGTGAAGTTGCAGACCTTTCTTGAAATATATTTTAGCTGTCTTTTATCTGTTTCTGTAGAGATCTGGGTTTAAATTGGTGTCTGGTTACTGGTGTTATTTTTCTGGTTACTGCATTCTGAGAAGTTATTTGTTTAAAGGAGATTGGGTGATGCACATGTACATGATGTTTTGGATCCAGTTTGAAAATTGATGAAACGTGGTCCCTGGAAGAAAAGAGAAGGTTGTAGCCTTTTGTAGGTCAGCGCCTACGTACTAGTATTTTAGCTAGTACAAGAGCTAAGGGGGTTGTAGCTCCCTTCCAGACGAAGCTGGAAATCGAGAGAGGGTTGTAGCTCTCTGCAGGTTGCAGCCTGCGTACTAGTAAAAGACTGCACCAGTACAAAATCATTGTAAGAAGAAGTTTCTAATTGAAAGAAGATAGTGACATATTGCAGCAAGTGGTTTTCACCCACATTGGGTTTCCACCTTACATCTTGTGTTCCTTGGTGTGACTGTCTATTTTGTGTTCCTGCTCATTATTCTATGGTTCTCACATACAGATTAATGACAAACATCTGGAGAATAAATTAAATTATAAGTTTGGAAGGTATATGCAAGTTTCAATTGTCAGATCTGAAAATATTTGTATAAATTGATAAGAGTTTGATAATACTGATTCACCCCCCCTCTTAGTATTATTTCTAACAATTGGTATCAGAGCAGGTCCTTCAGAAGAAGCTTGATCGCTTGAAGGAAGATATATCATCATGAGCAACTACGAGAGAGAAGCATCGATCAGGCCACAAATTTTTGATGGGACCAACTTCGTCTATTGGAAGGTAAGAGTCACAACCTATCTTCAATCTCTTGGTATAGAAGTCTGGGATATCATAGATACAGGGTACACATTTCCATCAGCAACTCCAACAGATCCGCCTGAGAAGAAAAAATATGAAACCAATGCAAAAGCAGTCAATACTCTATTAGGATGTCTATCTCAATTGGAATTCGTTAAGGTTATGCAGTATATATCCGCTAAGGAAATATGGGACAAGATCGTTCTGAGCTATGAAGGAGATGAACAGGTAAAATGAGCAAAACTTCAAACCCTCAGAATTTAGTATGAGAATCTCAGAATGTACAATGATAAAAGTGTGGCTAACTATTTCCTATGTATAGATGAGATTGTTAATTGTATGAAAAACTTGGGTGAAGAAATAAAAGAGGCTGTTGTGGTTGAAAAGGTTCTAAGATCTTTGTCTCCTAAGTTTGAGTCAAAAGTTTCTGCTATAGAAGAAAAGGAGAATCTACAGAAAATTACCATGTCGCAGCTACATAGAATTCTAACTGCTTATGAAATGAGGACCTTCAGACAGGAGAGAAGCTGCATTCAAGGCTTCAGGCAAAGGAGATTACTATGAGTCAGGACATATGTCAAAAGAAGAGGAAGAATCAAATTTTGTCAAGAACCTTCAACGGGGTGCTAGAAGATTCAGAGGTAATTTACCCTTCAAATGCTTTGTTTGTGGAAGAGTCGGTCACTATGTTGCCAAGTGTCCTCAGAAAGACAAGCTTGACAAAGGTAAGGAACCTGTTAGATGGAACAAGAAACAGAATGTAAGTAAGAAAAGCTACTACACTCATGAAGACAGTGATGGACTCTCAAATAGTGATAAAGATGAACAAGGTAATAATTATAGACTTTTAATGGCTTTTGAAGATGATGATTTCATGGATGCTATAGATGAAGAAGGTCTTTATGAAGAGATTTCTAAACTCAAAATTTGTTTAGAAGAGAAAAAATATGATTATTGATACTTTGCAATTCCAACTGGCTGAAAGTGAAAAACATCATGAAAAGTTAGAATGTGAAATAGTGGGACTTAGAAAAGAGATTGAGAAAACAAAAGCTCTTAATCTAAGATTTGTTAAACGATCTAAAACTCTAGATGAGATTATCAAAGTGTAGCGTTCTCCACTAATCAAGACAGGTCTGGGATATAATGAAGAAGCATCTCAAGCACAGAAGCCATCCACCTCCAAAAGTTATATTGATGCAGCAAGGAGAAGTGAACAAATTGACAATCGACAGCTAAGGCACAATGCTGCTCACCAGGTAAATCAAGAACATTTTTCTTCAAGAATGAACAGAGATCACCAAGTAAATCAAGGGAAATCTGCTTCAAGGATAAACAGAAGCTACAACAGACCACAGGTAAATCATTCTCAATTTGCCTCAAGAATGGATGTCAATGAAAACTACAATCATTCGGTCTGCAGCGTTGATAATCATAGGAATTTCTTCAATGGCCAATGTTTCTCTTGTTACAACTTTGGACACAAAGCAACTTAGTGTGTTGACTACAAAACTATCATGACTAGAGAAACTCAAAAACAGAGGAGTATGATTGGGATCATGAAAAGGACCTACAATAACTTTTATGCTCTTGAAAATGAAATAGAATGTTCTATTTGTAGTAATTTTGGTCATGAAGATTCTGAATGCAGGAGTAGGTTTCAGCAGACAACTCAGAAGGAGCAAGCCTCAAATATCAAAACATGGAGAATGAAAGAACCACAACCAGAAAGATGTGGTATAGCCTTATATGCGGAAGGGCAGGAAAATCAATGGTACTTCGACAGTGGATGTTCGAAACATATGACAGGTGATAAAGAAAAACTTCAGTCATATAGTGCCTTGGAGAAGGAGAAGAAGGTCTCATTTCGAAATGACACCCCTGCACTCATAAAAGGTAAAGGTTATGTTCTTTTAAAAGAAAAGGTCAAAGTAGGAAATGTTATGTATGTTGATGGCTTAAAGCATAATCTATTGAGTGTCAGTCAGATGTGTGATCAAGGAACTGAGGTAATATTTCGATCAAAAGGATGTAGTGTTTGTGATCTTGATACAGGAGAAACAGTGATCAAAGGCATAAGAACTCCAAATAATTTATACATATTCAAAGAAGGACAACATCAATGCTATCTAAGCAAGAATGATGAACACTGGCTACGGCACCGGAGATTGGGGCACCTAAGCTTCTCACAAATAAGGAAAGCATGCAAATACCAGGCAGTTCGTGGTCTTCCAGACATCCGAATTCCAGACAATACAATATGAAAGTCATGTCAGTTTGGTAAGAAAACCAGAACTAACTTCCCTGAGAAGGAAGGATCAGCTAGCAGGCCACTTGAGCTTGTCCACACTGATGTATGTGGTCCATATAGGAAAAGGTCACCTTGGGGAGAAGAATACTTCATATTATTCATTGACGACTATTCAAGGATGGTTTGGAGAGGACTTATGAAGCACAAGGATGAAGCCTTCGAAAAATTCAAATCCTTCAAAGCTTTGGTTGAAAACGAATCAGATCACAAAATTAAATGCCTCAGGTCTGATAGAGGTGGGGAGTTTACCTCAAGTGAATTTTTTGATTTTTGTGAAGAACATGGAATAAGAAGAGAATTCTCTACAGCCAGGACTCCTTAGCAAAATGGAGTAGTGGAAAGGATGAACAGAATGGTTCAACAAATGGCTCATGCTATGCTTGATGAATCTGGAACTCCCACAACTTTCTGGGGTGAAGCTGCATTTGCTGCAGTTGTTATTCTCAACAACACAAACGTCCGGGTGAACAAGACTCAAACTCCTCATGAGCTCTGGTATGGTGAGACTCCTTCGGTGAAATATTTCAAAATTTTTGGAAGCAAATGCTATATCAAAAATACTGATGAACATCTTGGCAAGTTTGAACCTAGAGCAGATGAAGGCATTCTCCTTGTTACTCTCTCCCACAACAAAGCTTACAAGTGTTATAATAAAAGGCTTGGAAAAATTGTTGAAAGTATTGATGTAGTGGTTGATGAAGAAGAAAACACTCCTAGGCAGGTAAGATCTGAAGATTTCGAAGATGATGAGGACTATCCATCAACATCAAATCAGATTCATGATGAAGAAGAAGAGACCTATGAGGCACCAGAAGACCAGATAAGGATAGAAGAAAAGACTCCATCTAGGTACGTTCAGAAGAATCATCCAGAATCTCAGATTTTGGGGCAGAAAGAGGCTGGTATACAAACAAGAAGAACAATAGCAGAATCTTCAAGCTATTTGGCATTACTCTCCTCCATTGAGCCACAAAATGTAAAAGAGGCATGCAAAGATGAATGCTGGGTCAAGGCAATGGATGATGAAATTGAGCAGATTGAAAAGAACAACACTTGGGAGTTGGTTCCTAGACCAAAAGATAAGAATGTCATTGGGACAAAATGGATATTCAAAAACAAGTTGAATGAAAATGGGGAAGTTGTTAGAAATAAGGCTAGACTTGTTTGTAAAGGGTATGCTCAACAAGAAGGAATAGACTTTGAAGAAACTTTTGCTCCCGTTGCTAGACATGAGGCCATCAGAATGTTCCTTGCTATCTCTAGCTTTTAGAAATTCAAAGTATTTCAAATGGATGTGAAATCTGCCTTTCTGAATGGAGACTTAGAAGAAGAAGTGTACATTGAGCAACCAGATGGATTAATTCTTGGAAATGATCCAAAACTTGTATGCAGACTTAAGAAGGCTCTCTATGGTCTTAAATAGGCTCCAAGGGCTTGGTACTATTGTCTGGACAAATACCTTCATCAACAAGGTTTTTCAAAAGGATCAGCAGATAGCAATCTTTATATAAAAAATTGAAAATGAAAAATTGCTAATACTTGTTGTGTATGTTGATGATATCATATTTGGCAGCAATGAAGAAGCTATGAGTCAAACTTTTGCCTTGGTGATGCAGAAAGAATTCAAAATGTCCTTGATTGGAGAGTTGACATATTTTCTTGGTTTACAAATCCAACAAAATGAAGGCGGTATCTTTTTATCTCAAACCAAGTACCTCAAGCAGATCTTGAAGAAATATGGGATGGAGGATTTGAAACCTGTATGTACCCTGACGGTGACAGGATGTAGCCTCAGCGCAAATGATGACTCGACAGTAGTGCATCAACCAACCTATAGATCTATGATTGGTAGTCTTCTCTATCTAACAGGAACCTGACTAGACATCATGCATGCAGTGGGAATAGTTGGAAGATTTCAGGCAAATCCAAAGGAAACTCATCTTCAGTAGTAAAGAGAATTTTCAAGTATCTTCAAGGGAACTAAAACTATGGTCTATGGTATCCTAGAGATATAGATCTCACTCTTCATGCTTATACATATGCAGATTGGGCTGGAAGCGTGGATGACAGAAAAAAGCACTAGTGGTGGTGCATTCTTTATGGGTTCCAAATTAGTATCTTGGTTCAACAAGAAACAGAGTTCGATTGCTTTATCTACAGCTAAAGCAGAATATGTGGCTACTGCATCTTGTTGCACACAACTCCTTTGGATGATGCAAACTTTGAAGGATTTTCAAATCACTTGTACTCCACCTATCTCCATCTTATGTGATAATACAAGTGCAATCAGCATTTCAAAGAACCCAATCATGCATTCAAATACCAAGCACATACCAATCAAGTATCGTTTTCTCCAGGAACAAGTGCTGGAACAAAAGGTAAAATTGGAGCATGTTCCCTCCAAGGAACAAGTTGCTGATATACTCACCAAACCATTGCCCAGGGAGACATTTGAATACCTCAGACAGAAGCTGGGGGTTGTTGATGCATCATCTTGCTGTTGAATCTTGTCTGTTGTACGTAGGTGGATACATGTACATTTGCCGATCTATGTGGGTCAAATGGGTCTATCAAAGATCATCTGGCACAGGTTCAGGGGGAGCATATATTCTTCTAATGATGCATTGCTGGCATTATCTTAGAAGTCCTTGGTTTGATTTCTCAAGAGTTTTCTGGTGGAGTAGATCAATGTGTGATGGTCTAAAGGATGATTCTGCTGATGATAGTTGTTCTTGTCTCTATGTCATGTATTTCTTTTCATATCAAGGTCATGTAACGACCTATTTTGGTTTCCCCACTATACCTGGGATGAATGATTTTTGTTTATCTTGTGTATTCCCACTTGGATGGGAGATGGATGTATGTATGAGTCTTGATGATAGGAAGGTTACTTATGATGTATGGAGTCATGTTCTTTTTTGTAGAACATCTTTTTGCAGACAACATTTCAGCACAAAGCATATACAAAGGGGGAGCTCATTCAGATTTTTCAGTAGGTACTCAGGGGGAGTATGGTAGTTCGCCCCTTTGCCCTTGCTGTCAAAGGGGGAGAGTGATTGGTTGTGGTTGCCATCAAGTCCAAAGGGGGAGATTGTTGGCATTATGATACATATGTTGTACTTGATGGCAACCCACTCATCTCAGATGATAAATTATAGTGCAGCAAAGTTATTTTCTGTTTCCGAAGGTGCTCAAATCAAAAGATGCGGTCATTGACAGGTTTTGCAGGAGAACCATTGAAAAGGTGCGGATATGTTCACAGGTATCCCGCACAAAAAGTGCGAACCAAAATTTCACGCACTTTCATGCAGAGAAAGGTTCACTCACTTTCATGCAGAGAAAAGTTCACGCACTTTCATGCAGAGAAAAGCGCATGCACCTGGGAAATCTTATGGTTGGTTCATGGTATTAGTCTGACAGTTTTTGATCCTATGGTTTTGGTCTGTGGTATTGCATCCAAAAGAATTGAACCCAAGTATTGGGTCCGTCGTATTGTTTCTCAATGGTTTTGGTCCATGGTTTTGAGTGAGGCCTAGCCTATAAAAAGGAAAGGAGATCATTTGGCTAATCACAAGTGTTGAAAATCTTAAGAAGAGCAAGATCTGAATTTCTGATAATCGGTTGGTGAGACATAGTTGAATCTGAATCAAGGAGAAACCAGAGCATTATAAGTTAGATCTATTGAAGAGAGAGGCAACGGTGCAGTGCAGAGGTGCAGAACTAGAGAAGAAGCAGGTGTGGAGTTGCGCAGACTCGTCACGGCAGAAGTGCGGATATCCGCAGGCTTCCTTCGGTGAAGTTGCAGACCTTTCTTGAAATGTATTTTAGCTGTCTTTTATCTGTTTCTACAGAGATCTGGGTTTAAATTGGTGTCTAGTTACTGGTGTTGTTTTTCTGGTTACTGCATTCTAAGAAGTTATTTGTTTAAATGAGATTGGGTGATGCACATGTACATGATGTTTTGGATCCAGTTTGAAAATTGATGAAACGTGGTCCCTGGAAGAAAAGCGAAGGTTGTAGTCTTCTGTAGGTCAGCACCTACGTACTAGTATTTCAACTAGTACAAGAGCTAAGGGGGTTGTAGCTCCCTTCCAGAAGAAGTTGGAAATCGAGAGAGGGTTGTAGCTCTCTGCAGGTTGTAGCCCACGTACTGGTAAAAGACTGCACCAGTACAAAATCATTGTAAGAAGAAGTTTCTAATTGAAAGAAGATAGTGACATATTGCAGCAAGTGGTTTTCACCCACATTGGGTTTCCACCTTAGATCTTGTGTTCCTTGGTGTGACTGTCTATTTTGTGTTCCTACTCATTATTCTATGGTTCTCACATACAGATTAATGACAAACATCTGAAGAATAAATTAAATTATAAGTTTGGAATGTATATGCAAGTTTCAATTGTCAGATCTGAAAATATTTGTATAAATTGATAAGAGTTTGATAATACTGATTCACCCCCCCTCAGTATTATTTCTAACACGTTGAAGGTCTAAATATTTCATGCTGCTTAATATACACCTCTTCCTCAATCATGCATTTGAGGAATGTCACCTTTACATCCATCTCATGTATCTTCCATCCCATCTGCATTGACAATGCTAGAATAAATCTGGTTGATGAGTACCTTGCTACAAGAGTAAAAGTCTCATCGTAATCAATTCCATCCACCTGAGAGAACCCTTTGGCGAAAAATCTGGCCTTGTGTTTCTCCACACTCCCATCTGCTACTTTCTTTACCTTCTAAATCCATCTAGAACTCACCACTGATTTGTCTTCTAGTCTTGGGACCACCTCCCAAACACTTTTTCGGATAATGGAGTCATACTCCTCAACCATGGCATGAACCCACAATGGTTGCTGCACTGCTTCCTCGAATAAGGATGGAACAATATCTACACTCCCACTCATCATAGCCATGTAGTGATTGTACTGTTCTGGTGATCTCCTCTGCCTACACTGTGATGTGGATGCTCCCACATTATCTCTAGCATCATGCAATAACCTGTCAGCCTCTCCGGCGCACTTTGTCCCATTTCTGGAAATCTCTACATGAGTTGGTGATTCCACGCTTTGCTCCTTTGCATGTGGCTACTCCACATCATCCTGGGGTTCCTCCTTTAGAGCTAAAAGCTCCTCAACTGCATTTAACTAAATCTCCCTCTCAAGAGAACATCTCCACGCCTTCTCTTCATTGAAATTTACATCTCTACAAATCACTGTCATCCTGTTGGATGGAAGGTACACCTGATAGTTGTAAGGTGTATCAGTGTACCCCATAAATATGTCCAACTCAATTGTTGGCTCTAGTTTTTTATTTGCATCATTGGTAACATGATAGTAGACTGTTGAACTAAAGATCCTAAAGTGTGCCACATTTGGTTTCTTCCCTGAAAAATATTCTTTTGGTTTACTCATCCTAAGAATACAATGAGGGCTTCTGTTCTGCAAATAAATAGCCATGTTGCATGCTCCAAACCACAAGTGAGATGGTAGGCCCCGATCATGTAACATTGCCTGTGTCACTCCCACAATACTTCTGTCTTCCTTCCAGCCACCCGATTCTGCTGTGGGTTATGAGGTGCTATCAAATCTCATTGAATGCCTTCTATGGCACATAAGTTCTTGAATTCATTTGACATATATTTTTTACCATTATCACTTCTAAGAGGTTTAAATTTCCTACTAGTAGCTTTCTTGGCAAGTGCTTTAAATTCAAAAATTTTAGTGAATGTCTGATCTTTCTTCTTCATGAAGAAAATATAGCACTTATGAGAAAAATCATCAACAAATATTACATAATACCTATCCTTGGCTGTCAATGCCGTCAAGAACGGTCCACACACATCTGAATGAACTCAATCAAGCATCACTTGCGCTCAACTGTCTTTGTCATGAAAGGAATATTTTGTGTACTTCCCTAATGTGGACCCTTTGCATATCTCTTTGTTCTGGTGTACCTTTGGGAAGTCCTATAGAAATTTGATGCATGATATTCAAAGTTCCGTGGTGCAAGTGACTAAATCTTCTACGCCACAACTCACTTATTTCTCGGCTCTTTACCTTCTCCCATGGAAAATTTGAGGGGCGAATGTTTGCCCTTTGGAAAAATTAAGGGATTTGAAATTTTTACCGGGCGAATATTTTATATCATAGTACATTTTTACAAATCGCCTCAAATATCCCACCTTATTTTAAGGGAGAGGGTAAAAAAGGTAAATTTAGCCCTTGAAATTAGGAGTTACAACCTTCCATTCCCCGTAATTTTCAAGAATAGGTTTTAGTTAAGTGAATCATATGGGCCAAATACCATATTTATAAAAGAGCTATGGTAAATTAATAAAAATATAAATAAATGAGAGGTATGGTAAATAAATAAAACATTTTTTATATTTACTCCATAAGTCACCTTATATACATGCAAGGGTGTAAACAAATAAAAATATAAATAAAGTGGAGGATGGTAAATAAATAAAACCTCTTTTTATATTTATTCCATAACCCTCTTTCTATTTATGAAGGCTCAAAAAAGAGGTTTTATTTAAGTGAGTCCTATGGGCCAAATACCATATTTGTAAAAGGAGGTATGGTAAATTAATAAAAATATAAATAAACAAGAGGTATGGTAAACAAATAAAACATTTTTTTATATTTACTCCGTAAGTCACCTTATATTTACGAACACTCAAAAAATGTGTTATATTTAGGTGAAGCCTATGGTCAAAATACTATGGGCCAAATACCATGGGCTAGATTATTATTAATACCATGCAAACAACATTATTAACCATAATATTAGTATTAATAAAAATAAAAATGACACATGGTATTGATCCATGGTATTCACGTGGAATGTAGCCTATTTAAATGGGGAAATTAAACCAGCATAAATCCATCACTTTGGATCAACTAAGCCCCGAGAGGTATCAAATATCATGATATGCAAACTAGCATGGAGTGAAAAAATATTTGATCCCTCTTGGGGCTTGGTGGATCAAGAGTAAAAATGAATGTTGTAATTTAATGTATGTTAAACATTTTAGCTTGATTAAAAATAAAAAATAAAATAAAAATCAATTATTAATTTTTATAAATTACTAATAGTAATTTTTAAGCTGTAGGTTTATGATAACCCATGGTATTGACCCATGGTAATACCATGGTATTCATGTGAGCATAGACTATTTAAAGAGGAAATTCTATCATCTTAGATCCATCTTAATTCTGGGTCTACCAAGTGCTTAGAGGGATAAATAGATTTCACCCCCTAAGAGTGGTAGATGTGGAGTTAAGATGGATATAGGTTGGATTTTATGATAATGAAGATATTAGATAGACTTACGAAATTATATTTAAAAACATCTTAATGTCAATAGTTAACACTACATTTAGTCACTTCACAAAATTTAGTAAAAAATACCAATATCTCCATCAATATTGGTTTTTAACTTTTTCTGATATAACAAAAAAAATTCAAAACAATGAAACCTTATCACTCTTTCCGCATCACCCTCACAAAATATTTCTCACCATTTTTCAAACATTCTCAATATGATATCTTCATGAAAAAGTTTAGGTACTGATGTTGGATTAGTCATTAGAAAAATATGTTGGATTAGTCGTTTGAAAATAAGTTGGTTTGTACAACCTTTAATCTTCTGTGCTATTCTTAGTTTGTCCTAATGATCTGTAGGGGTTGGACCCACTGCACCATATTTTCCGAAAAGGTGGAGATTGTTCACCAAAAAGGAAATTAATCTACATGTTACAATGCTGTTAAAAAATGCGAGACCTATGAGGGTAGGGAATTATGCTAATAAGAAATTTAGATTGAGGGGAGGGAATTATGCTAATAAGCAATTTAGATTGGGAGAGACGTAATTAAATTTTATTATTTAATTTAAGATTTCCAATTAAAATAATAATAAATCTACATTTATATATTCATATATTGATTGGAAGGATTCTCACAATGGTAACTTCTTTCAATTAGATCCCCTTCAAGCCCTTGAGATACCTAATACTTTCTTATAAATATATAGTTGGGGCTTGCTACTTGTTGGCGTGTTGGGGTAAACAAACTTGATGTGTTTTTTTTTATCTCGCAGTTGGAGTCTATGGAATAAGAAAGAAATTTGATAACTTGAAAAAAGTGGTAGCTTGACAAAAGTTTTAGAGAAAAGATTAATCTCTCCTACCTTGATAGAGCTCGTTGTCAATATCAACACCTACAAGAACTTTGTTGTGGAATATTATCAAAATTAATAGAAGGATATGAAAGAGTGTATTGTAAGAACCTTGACAAACATGGCCACTGAAATTTAGAACATTGTTTGTAGGAAGAGAAAATTATGTTTCTTTTTCCAAACATGTATGTTAGTATATTACAGTTTAATGAATATGTTTTCTTATTATCATATGTGGTTTCATACTTTAAAACAAATATTCGCTAGACTTTCACAATGTTTTATTAATCAATAAAAAGATTTTGCCAAGAATCTTAACAAGAGTTTATTAATTCCAGTGAAAAGATTTCTCCATCAGCACTGTAACAAGATAATATAACTGGTGAGAGAATTTGCCCAAAAAATAATTATATATACATATTATATTATTGATAAAATCGCCTCCCATTTTTCCTATGTATCATGTGGATTAGCCCATTTATTATACATATAAATTTAGGGTGGTTCTTAAAAGTTTCCCTGCTTTCTCCGCTTTAGTACTTAAAGCAACGTAGTCTTCTACCTCCAATTTGTAGAGGTTCTTCACTTGAACCTCGATATGCTTCACATGTCCTATGGCTATTGTATGAAGGAAGGCCTTTCAATTACTAAAAATCACATCATAGCCTCAATCCTCCAACATGGCAACAAAAACTAAGTTCTTCTTAAACCCGCAACATATATGACATCTCTCAATGTGAGGGGAGAGCTAGACTCCCTTTGAAAGGTAACATAAGTGATTTAGATTGCGTTATACATCCCATCATCTCCCATCTTGATGTGCATTTGGAGGTCCTCCTCCTCCAAGTTGCTGAAGAGGTCTTTGTTGTCGGTCATATGGAATGAGGCTCCACTATCCAGGTACCACACATTACCCATCACTAATGACACCATGTAAGCGATGATGGTGAAATCCAGTTCTAATTGTGAAGCAAGAGCTTCACCTATCGCTCCTCCTAAGGGCTTATTACCAACCTTCTTGTGCTGACACTTTGTAGAATAGTGTCCCAACTCATGACAATGAAAACATTTAATTTTCAACATGTCCTTCTTCTTACTGCACTGACTGGAATCTGATTTGGAATGGTATGAATTCCCCTTCCATTTATTCACCTTTCCAGCTAAGGCCTAGTTCTCCTAATCATCATTCTTTGATAATGATTTTTCTCTAGTGTTCCGCCAAATCTCAGCTTGTACCAAGTCAGACCATAGCATTCCTACTCTAGTAGCTTCTCCCTCCCATTAATTGATTCCTTGTAGCTTTGCTAGCTATTGGGAAGTCCTAGAAGTGTTAGGCTCACCATACCATCTTCTGCAACAATAACCTTGACACATCCAAGCTCATCCCGACATTGGGTGAACTTAGACAAGTACTTTAGAATTGAGTCACCTTTCTGCATCTTTATCTCTCTGAGCTTGTCCTTCAGTGTCAGCTTCTTGTGGTCACTATTGTTTTGAAACATGTCCATCAATTCCTTTCACATTTCAAATGGTGTTTCCTTACCATGGATATTTGAGACAATATTATCTTGAACTCCTTCTAGGATAATCCTTCTCGCCTTTGCCACACACTTTCTCCATTCTACCAGATCTTTAGCATCAAATGTTGGAGGCTTCGGGATATCATGATCTATGAATTCCTTCAGCCCGTTGTCTTCCAACACTGCTTTCATCTTGTCCTTCCAAGATATGTAATTTGAGTTTCCCTCAAGGGCATAATCAAATTTCAAATCATAGAACGACATCCTGCTAACTCTAAAGTATGAAACTGTAAATTCGATTTTAGCTTCACAAAAAACTCGTATTCTACTCTTCTATAGTGATTTCAACTCTGGTACCAAGTCAATTTTTATTGTATATTGAAACTGCAGATTGTGATATGCTAAAACAATTGACTTGAATCTACTCTACTCATCAACGGAAACAAATATTGATTGATGAAATCACAAAGTAGAAAAGGAAGAATTGCAATTACACATAACACAATAATTTTCTAGGGAATTTCTGAGCTAGAAACCCCTACTATTTCTATATTACATTAACCAGAATATATGAGAAGAAAATACAATTCTTGTTCAATCCAAACAATCTCTGCACAAGTACAATCATACTCACTGCTTCACAAACTAGCTCAAGCCAATACTTAGCCAATGCTACTGTCTGCCAAGCCCCTACTTCCTTGCAATGTTCCCTTGGTAATTAGCCCATCTTTAATTGGTAAATTCCCCACTCATAACTGTGCAATCCATCCATAGGCCTTCCTCTGATTGTATGCATCACCAATTTAATTTAGATGATTTTACAACTAATAGTACAATATCCCTGAACTCTAATCTCAACTGGGTCCTCCTCTGAACTGACATGCATGAGTTAATTTTTGAGTGAATTATCAACTATCTGATTGATCACTACATGTGAATTAAATCCAATTTAATTCACTTGATCAGTCACTAGCTTATCCAACAGTTAGAACTAGTTTAACTGAATTTAACTCAGTTAAACTGAATTAAATAATTACAACTCAATAACAGCTCAACCCAGGCTCGTAAAATTTAGGGATCACTCTACATGACTCCAGATAGACTTCCAACTTGGATTTACTAGGTCAACTAGGTCAACTTAACTTAGTTAACTACTATAAGTTGCTATGAGAATAGAATTACAATTTAATTCCCAATTTAATTCAAGGACAAATTAAATTAGGATTTTCTTGTTGCTATTTTTAACATGTATAACTATTGTACATTTCATTAAGAGGCTTATTCAAGAAAGCATGCCCTCAATGGAAACAAAACATGAATGTTGTGGTTGCAAATGTTACTGAAAGTTTCACAACAAAAGAGAATTTTGAGTAGACATAAGGGACTAATGAACTTGCCTTGACAAAGGAAAAACCAAATGCTGGTGATGTAATTTTCACTCTTGATATTATTTTAAACAGTGATAAACAAGGCACTGGTGACCCTTGGTGGTTGTTTATCCTCCTCAACAACCTGCTAAACAATATAACTTGAGGAGCAAAGGACCAGTGCCATAGCAATATGTGAGAAATCAATTGTTAAGAAAGACCTTACCTCCTAGTAATCATGCTCAAGGCACTTAGAACAAATCTGGGAGTACATAATAAAAAAAGAATTCTTTCGGAAATATTAAGAATAAGTCTGGCACGCCTGAGGTAACAAAAAAAGTAACACCACCTAACACTTCAGCACACCCTACTCAGGATGTATTTTTATTCATTTAAAATCTTAGGTTAACCTAAGTTTTTAGTTTTCAATATAATGATAATCCATCCAAGTCTTATTGCTGAGAAGTTTGATTTGGAGTTTTAATACAACGGCTTCAATACCGATATTTTTATAAATTAAACCATGACATACAATTATCATAACTAACAAATGTTAATGTTGGTATGACCTAACATCTATCTATTTTACATACTATATCATGTAGACATGTCATAGAGTACATCCAAAAACCTGCCATGTAGTGGACAACTCTAGAAATTCATTTGAGCACCCTAAACTCCTCCTCTTACACCAAAATATCTTCTCAATGGTTGTCCCTTTCATTTTTGGCGAGAGGGAACCATCATTAGGTATCCAAATATAGGGTGTATTCCAATGAAGCTACTTCTACTTGGAAAGTTGACCTTCAAAGAAAGATTGGACATGGGAAGAAGAAAATAAAGACCCAAAACTTTCTAAACCTACAAAACATTAGCTTGATAACTCCTTACAAGACATCAAATTGACATTTGCCTAGTTTCATGGGAAGGAGAACATGCATGTATATCTTGGGAACATTATCCATAAGTTAAACAATTGTATTTGAGTAGGGAAAATAGAGCTTGGACATGAAATAGTACAACAGAAAAAAGGGAGTAGCAAATTACCTGTGACGAAGATGGAGAATCTAATGAAATATTAGTGCAAGTAGTGGGAAATTCACTTCCTCTATTCACCATGTTCACTCCTCTATTTATTTGTGACGGTTTTTAGAGGGATACCCACTCCTCATCTCATAATTGTATCAAAAGAAGGATAACTGTGATTTCAAAACATGGTTAGATGTAACTTGTATGCATCATATAATTTCTTAGTGAAGGAAGGATATTTACTAATATCAATTCAAATTACCACCACTTACTAGATTTTCTTTGAAGAGGATTTATGTTGATGACCAATATTGCTTTTCATACATTGAAGCCACCAACATTGGCTTACCTGGAATAACAAAATAAAGGATCAATACATTTCAAATTAACTTGCACCAGGAAGAAATGGGTTCAACCTTTTCTTTATTTACATACAAACTATTTTTCCATGCTTGTATGTTATGCCTTTCCATCAATGAGTAGAAATCCACCTATGATAGTGATTAATCTTTTCATTTCTCTCTTTCAGCCGATGCCAAGTGGAGGATCCCCCTAGGTTATTGTGAATGAAACCATGCTTTGAAAAGTAATCTGTCCAACCAACCTCTTTCTTCCTTCGAGGTTGTTTCAAGCTTTCATGAGGATGGATAGTTGTTGGTTTCATGGTCAATACTAGTTGTAATAAATAATTACTACATGAGTGGGTGCCAATAAAAAAAAGAAATGTTAGGAGAGACCAACTCTACTTATCAAGTCATCTCTTCCTTCATTTTGGCACTTACTTTTAAAAACACCTGGCATTCCTAGGTAATGTAGGATCAAATTCAACACATTCAGACATTGGAGAGAGACAACAATCTAATTTTAAATTGTGCACTCTCCATGCTAGGACATTTAATAATAAATCCAAGAATTGGAATGTTGGGATTTACGTGAACAATGATCAGTTTGTTATACTGCATCAAATCAAATATGTTTCTAAGATTCCTTTTGAGAATTTACACATATATACAATGCAACTAGAAGATAGATGTGCTTCTTTCATGCTAAATAATTTCTTGGTTCCCTTATCAATGATGAAAAACTAGATTTCGAAATCAACAAATGTCATCATTTGAAAGTGGGTGCAAAATCCTTTAAGCAACAACCATCAATTTAGTACCAAGTAAACATATGAAAACTCATTCCTAATCTTTCCTATTTGGTGTGATTCGGGGTAAGATCCCTATGACTAGTCTTTAACTAATAAACATATGCCAACTCATTCCTAATCTTTCCGGTTTGGTTTGATTTAGGGTAAGATCCCTATGACTAGTCTTGACCAATTTTGTGCTATTAATAAGAGGCCAAGAGGCCGAATATGACACAAATGTATTAATTCATCTCTCTCTCACTCTCTCTCTCATGAATGATAGAAACAAATGTTTGATACCAACAACATTTTTGTAGGGTCTCTAACAAAGGCATTAAAACTTGAGAAAACCTACTTATTGTTAATATTGTCTATTTTGAATATAGGAAAGTTACATATAGTTATAGTTGTATTAAATATTCTATGTCTAATATGCACATTCTACAATCCTAGCGAAGCCTAAAAGGGTGGATATTTTTCAAAACCTTCGTAGGATGCATGTAACGTGTCAAAACACTTGTGTGTTTTGTAAAAGTAATGACATTTGTTATATTCATGGAAACCATTAAATTTTCTATATGCTTCTATGACTTCATTCCACTTTACATTGAATTATAGTTTGAACATTGTGGATTGATTGCTATGGAGATACATGCATCTAATATAAAAATTAATACAAAAGTTGATGAAATAATAAATAAAATACAACATGCTCGTGAAGTGTTAAAGAAATATACTTTTTAGGAAAGATATAAAATGAAAATGCATGAGCCAAATTATGTTTAAATAATGGAAATGGTGATAGGAACAAACCTACAACATTCACAGTTAATGAGTGGTTCTCTATGGCATTGGAAGGATATAGTTGATAATCTTATGTCCTTTTTAATTAACTTATGGGTAAAAGTGATCTTATAGGAAAAGTTAGCAAGGGAAAATGATTGTTTTTCTCAACAACATCCATCACTATATGGGCCAACTCCTACCTACCATGTGGCTCTTTGTTAACATTAATTCCTTTTTTTTAATATAACTTTCCCATTTGAATTTTTTTAAGTGCTATTTTTTTTTTGACTCGGTAGCCTATTTTTTCAAGAACTTTCCATCTAAATAATTAGTTTTAGCTTTTGTATCCATATTATCTATATATTTTAATATGACCACTTCAAGTGAAAGTTTGATTACCAATACCAATTAATTATGGAAATTCCACAAGGAGAATGTATTAAGAAGTAGATAATTATCCTAGATTACCTTAGAAAAAGAAACAAAGCCTCACCGATGTTGATAAGAGACCCAAATGGGATAGTAAGAATAATGAAGCACATGGATTAATCAAAATGTCTATTTCTCCTTATTTGCGACTTCATATTCAAGGAATTAATGACCTAAATGTAGCCTAAAAAAATTTGAAAGAGATATTTAATGAACCTAATGTGATTAGATATTGTCATATTGAAAATCAGATTATGACTTGAAGTCCTATTGATTTTTGTTCTATTGAAGATTATTAATCCAATTTTTAAACACTTAGAAATTTACTTAAGTATTGTTAAGTCGGTTTGAAGGATGACCAATGCATATATGTTATACTTTCCAAGCGTGGTCTTGCATAATATTTTTGTATCTACCTTTTATGCCACTAGATAATCTTGAGGAGTCCCATATAAAGATCCAACTCTTGAATCTTTTTTTGACTCTCTAATTAGAGATCAAGACAAGCTCTTGCATATTAGAGTGATTGATACTACAGGTAAATATAACAAGCCTTTAGTTTCCAAATATAAAGATAAAACCAAGCATGCAAAGAAGAAAAATCATTGCAACAATAAGAAAAACAAGGGTTTTGAAGAATTTATTTCTGAATTTTTATTCACAACGATAATTTTTAATTGACATTTGAAGTCTATACCAAGGCCGATCATCAAGAGTAATTGATGAGAGAAAGAGGAGAGTTAAAAAGGTATAAATAGATGAAAAGTAAAAGGAATACAATCAGCCGAGAGGAGGTGAAACCTAAAACCAATAATCTGAAAAGAAATATATACTGGAATTAATTAATTAGAAAATTAGAAAAAAAAATTTAATATAAGTAATATAATTAATTAATTATATTAATATTAGTTAATTAATGTATTGAATTAATAAATAACTCAATATAATGGAATATTGATAAAAGAATTAGTAATATTATGCCAATTATATTAAAGTTAATAATATATTAAAATAATTGTATAGAATTAATTTTAATAATATATTACCTTAGTTATTATTAAGTATATTAATAGAGAAATCATACAACATATTATTCATAAATAAATAAATAAATAAATTTAATTTAGTTTTTCTAATTAATATAATAGAATTAATGCCTAGTTAATAAAATTTATTGTATATTAGTGTAAAAATATATTTAAAGACCTAAGACTATAAAAATTTATATTAGATAGAAACAAAGTAAGAAGGAGAAATATTAATATTAATAGAGTAATATTATTAATACTAATACTCTAATGAGAGTGATAATGTTAATAATGACTCTATCAATTTAATATTTAAAGGGGAACAAACATTAGAGCTAAGAGAGCATAGGGAGCCAACTCTTACTAGCTTTGAGACCGCCATACCTATTGAGGTTGTTTGGATGTATTAATATCTCATGCACCTCTCTAAATCTTCCCCTAAAATAGTGATCTTCCTTTGCAATGATAGTAGTGCCTTCTATGCATATGTGATGTTTAGTGTGGAGGGAATGATTTCCAAGAGCAAAGGTATGAGATCGTTGATTTTTAATGTTAGCACAATGCTCTTTTATTGTTGTTTTGAATCACCTCCCGATTTCACCAATATAGATTTTTCCACAAGAGCAATTGATTTTATAAATTCTTTTTAGTTGATGTTGATCAATGCTGTCCTTAATTGATTTGATTTTTTGTTTTGTAGTTTTTAATGGTTAGAATAAAAAAAAACAATATTCTTTTTAGTGAGAATTTTATCTATTTTATCAATTACTCCACATATATACGGAAGATGTGTTTTTATACTAGAAGATTATAGGTTAGTTGATTTTTTTGAGGGTTTTTCTTCTCTTTTGCTCTCTTAACAACTTTGATAATGTCTTTAGCCCTATAACCAATCTCTTTGAATACCTTAATAAGATGATCCAAATCTTGATCCAAGTGATATTTACTAGATATCCTAACAATTCTTATTTTCAATGTATTGAGGATTCCAAATTTCTGTGTTGGGTAATCATGGGAGTTTGAATGTAGATAACCATCAATATGAGTATTTTTTTTGAATATTTGATGCCCTAAGGTCCCATCCTCATTTTTAATAATTAATACATCCACCAAAGGAATTAAATTATTATCCTCCAATTCCATAGTGAATTTTATGTCATCTGATATTCCATTTAGATGTTCTAGGAATTTGTTGAGTTCTTTTTTACCATGTTTCCATTTCACATTAGTATCAACAATGTACCTTTTTTATCTTCTATGTTTCGACATGTAGGAGTTTGTTTTTTTTGCTATAATTCCCTCCAATTTTTGGCCTCTATTAAAATTTTGGAGCCTCCTTTAACAATTTGAGTTGTTGTTTCTAGTGATAAAAAAATTCCATGCTTGTTCTCCAAGTTTCTAAGTCCCTTTATGAAGAAAGTCAAAGTGTCATCTTTTGGTAAGGGAAGTGTTGCAATTTGTGAAAGATATATAGTGAATCTTTAAGAGGATACTTTGGCACAAATAAGTCCTAACTATCATAGACACATGTATCGGACTCATTCCCCAAGTTCTATGCACTATTTTGTTGTTATTGTCACTTGTGTTGCAAAGTGTATCCTAAGTGTCGCACTTTGAGGTAAGTGTCATTTTGCTGTCGTTTCAATGGGTCCATGTTGATTGGTTGCTAAGTGTTTCAATTTCATGTGGTTGATCATTTATGAGTGTGTGATCATGTTAAAGTCATGTTCTGGTTTCATCTCTCACCTCATTAATCCAAGAATTAGTCAA
Organism: Pinus taeda; assembly: GCA_000404065.3. Classification (NCBI taxonomy): domain Eukaryota; kingdom Viridiplantae; phylum Streptophyta; class Pinopsida; order Pinales; family Pinaceae; genus Pinus; species Pinus taeda. The sequence goes on from APFE030072512.1 coordinate 112,424, forward strand.
TTTTCAAGTGATCCTTGCCCAACCAACCACTCCTCAACTTGCCTCCTTGAACTTCATATTGCGCAGTCTCAGGCCCCATTCAACCACCCTTGCTTCCTAGAACAAGACCAACGTAGTCACTGCCTCCAAGGACTGCGTATTTTTCAGTCACAGTGCCCATTTTTTGCCTCCCGCCCCTCAATACTGCACAATATTCTCTCTCAATCAAGCTTCCACTATGCACTCCATAGTATTATTATGAAGTTAGTCCTAAATGCCTCCTTGACCTCTGAAACTGCACAATCCTATGTCTCAGTATTCCCTAAACTTCTCATTGCATAATTAGAGTGAGAAATCGTGCCTTTTTGTGTCATTGTCTCCTTCAACTGCATAGTTTTGTCTCTAGATCCTTAGCCATTGTGCACTATGTAGTCATAGTGAAAATACCTCCTTCATTTTCTTCTATAACTACGCACTGTGCAATCACTTAGCTTCCTCCTTAGTCATACACTTAGTTCTCAATCCAATTAGTGAATTGCATGAAGAAGTTAGACTAGGAGATTTTTTGATTGATGTCATCTTGTCATGAATGAATTTCATCCACAGGTATTGTATCTTGACATGACATGATGATTCTCAAGGAGGATTCCAAAGAGAGCATGTAAGAAGACACTTGTGAAGCTGGAAAGGCAAAGATGACCAATAAGCAAGAATATAAGGGACACTAGATCACGAGAAAATATTAATGACAACATCACATGAAAGACTTTATATCATCTAGCCTCTTGGAGGAGGAAGATGAAGTACATGCAAAACTTACAATGAAGATACAAATTTTGGTAACAAGAAGAGAAACTTGGCATGAGAACTCTACAATGAAGTCCATGTCATCAATGCCATGTCATGAATTATCCAAGTGTCACATCAAGAGTCATATGTGTAAATATATATTCTGCATCATTGTGAATGTAATTATGTAATTTTAAAAAAATGAGAAACGTAAAGAGTGTGGAAGTCCAAAGGTCACACATAGAATGTGAAAAGTCATGTAAATGTCCAAAGGTCTCACAAGAGTTTTGAAAAGTCACATGGAAGCCCAAGAATCATGAGGGAAGCTTAAGAGCCATAAAGGAGATGAATAGTCACCTCATTTATTATATATACACCCTCATAGCTCAAGAAAAAGAATTTTCACCTTGGATTCTCAAGCTACGAATAAGAGAGAAGATCAGGATTTTGAGAAGGAAGTAGGTTGTTAATGTTCCACTATTTGAACAAGTGTTCTATCATTGTAGCGATGTATCTTGGAATTTTCACACAATAATTCGAATCTCTTGGAGTTGACACACTTTTCATGCATATGTCGTGAATGATTGTGAGACAATTATTTCATTTTTTACGGTGTATGTTTATGTTAATTCATACTAATGAAAATGAACTATTTCATTATCTTTAATATGCATCTTTGAATTGTATCTTTTTCTTTCATGATCGTGGTTTCTTTGTGAACTATTTCACAAGATTACTAAAATTTCTTTAAGATATATGCCCGTGTATTTATTGGGACAATACTATTACTTTTATCTTAAAGGCTCAGTTTATTTTATGTTTCTTGAAAGGACCATTATACACTTTACAATCCAATACATCATAAGGCTAACATACTTGTTTATCTAAAAGGTACATGCGTTTCTTTTGTGTCATTCATTGCATCCAGGGAAAATCTCTAAGATAATGGAAACCGACCATACTTTCCAGTTGGGGCCCCTACTCCAAATCGTGTAACGTCTAATGAGGACTTCGAATTGGGGGAACCCTTTACTATTGGCAGCATCCATCACTATTAAGAGTTCTAGCGTTAGAAGGATGACATCCCTTTTATGGCTTATAATTCACCAAATTCCTTCCATGCAAGGCAATAATTGTACGAGTCCAACTCGAACTCATATTTATGAGAAAGGAGAATCATCTCATCAAAGCCTAGAGATTACTTACGAAGTCACTAACAATAAACTCCAGACACTTCGGCCTACTACTTATAATTTTGCTAAAGCTATTGTATTGCTTCCTGCCACATCTTTTTCTTCCTCATAAGCAAACAAAGAAAGAGACAACCCACTTGGTGTTGGTTTCTTCAGTTGAAGAGTTGGTTATTGCAACCATTGAATAATTAGTTGATCCTATGGAGGGATTACATCAATAAGGGGATCTTTCACCATGTATTGAGGAAAATATAGATTGAGATGGGGAGGATTTTCATTTTTCTGATGAAGAACAACCAAGGGAATAATAAAGACATGATAACAACAAAGATTTGAACGATGAAGGAGAAGACTCTTCATAATAAAAGAGTGAAGAGGAGGAGGATAATTAATACATGGTCAGTGAACAATTGAATTGTATGGACCAAGGGCCCCTTGCTCCTCTGAGAAATCTTCATTGCTTAAGAAAACACTTGGAAAAGTTTCTTACAAATTATGCTCCTAATAAGAAAGCATAGTTTGAAGACAATATTGATGACTTATACTTTCATCTTATATAAAATCTTGTAGATTCACAAGCTCATGCAATGTACTAAAGTAGAAGACAAGAATCTACTGCTACTTTCAACCAGCGGAAGTCAATCGATTGATGAAAATAATAAGAGCAAGAAGAAGAAATTAATGGCACATAACATAAGATGTATTTGGGGAAAGCCACTACTCAAAACCTCACTATCTATATTGCATCTATCAGAAATATGAGTGAATATACAAATATTGTTTTCACTAGAACAATTCCGCACAAGTGTGCTTAACTCTTTTAGCTCACAAGCTAGCTCTTCGCCAACACTTAGCCAATTCTACAACTCTTCAAGCCCCTAATCTCTTGCATAATTCCTAGTATGAATAGCCCATATTTAAAGGGAATTCATGCTTTCAAAACTGCATAATCCAAACATATTTTCTTCTCTGATTGCATGCATGATATATACAACTCAGTAAATCATACCACTGATAGTACATTGTCCCTGCACTCTAGTCTCAACTGGGTCTTTCTCAGAATCGACATGCATGAGTTTCTGATGAGGGAATATCCAGTTAACTATAGTGACACTTGTGGATGCAATAGTGCACTAACTAACTCTTAACTCTCTATTAGTTCCTAAATCAATTTGGAACTAATTTAACCAAACATAACTCAGTAAACTAAGCTATCTAATTTACAACTCAATTTAAACTCACCCTGGACCCCTAAAACTTAGGGATAACATAAACGTGACTTTAGAAAGACTTCCAACTCGAAATTACTAAGCTAATTAAGTTAATGGAACTTAATTAACTATTTACAAGTTGCTATGAGAATAGAATTCAATTTTAATTCTTAGTTTAATTCAAGGACAAATTAAACTAGAATTTCTTGTTGCCATTTCTCAACACATCTATGGATGTTAGAGGTGAATTTTGATGATGTTGCTTGTAGATTATTTTCATATACTCTAGAAGGTAGAGAATCAGTTTGGTACCATGTCCTTCCACATAATTCAATCCATAATTGTAGGGAGTTCAAACATTTATTCTTAGAAAAGTTTGTTGATGATAAAACACCAACGATTTTATTAAAAAAGCTCATAAACCTTAAGACGCGGGAAAAGGAAAAGGTTAAATATTTTAATGAGAGATTTACATGTATTTTGAATAAATTCCCCACCTATTTACAACTATATGGTTCTATTACTAAGAATTATTATATTGTCGCCTTTCCTACTAACATTTATGTTTTCATCAAGCATGCTGCAAAAGATACATTATCTCTTAACTTTGTAGAAGTGATTCTTGTTGAGAAGGACTTAAGGTATATTAGGGTTATTTCACTCAAGATGATTCAAAAGAATCCAAAGACACTTTTAAAAAGTCCCAAGCCTCTTCTCCCAAAGCTAAAGAGAAAGATCATTTTGATATGGATAACTTGATTAAATATTTGAAGTTGTTAACCAACAAAATATCATAACTGAAGAGGAAGTCAATTGAGGCTTCTAATAGTAATAAGTATTTCAAGCTGCTTCTTAAAAAAAAATTCAATCGACTGAATAAGTCTGCACAAAGCTCTAATGTTTTGTTCAATGTAGAGAACTTGTGCATGGATTGTAGATTTTTATTGTAGATTCAAACTGCAAATTGTGATATGCTAAAACAATTGACTTGAATCTACTCTACTCATCAATGGATTTTTTTTTATTGATGAGACCATGAAGAATAAAAGGAAGAATTTCAATGGCACATAACACAATAATTTTATGGGGAAAGCCTCAGCGAAAAACCCATGCTATCTGTATATTGCATTAACCAGAAGTTCCGAGAAGAAAATACAATGCTTGTTCAATCTGAACAATCTCTGCACAAGTACAATCTCACTCACTTCTTCACAAACTAGCTCAAGACAATATTTATCCAAATATACTACCTACCAAGCCCCTACTTCCTTGTGATGTTCTCTTGGGAATTAGTCCATATTTAATTGGGAAATTCCCCACTCATAACTGCACAATCCAACCATAGGTTTTCCCCTGATTGCATGCATCACCTGTTTAATTTAGATGATTTGACAACTAATAGTATATTTTCCTTGAACTCTAATCTCAACTGGGTCTTCCTCTGAAGTGACATGCATGAATTATTTTTTGAGTGAATTATTAGTTATCTGATTGATCACTGCATGTGAATTAAACCCAATTTAATTCACTATACCACTCACTAGTTCCTCCAACAGTTAAAACTAGCTTAACTGAATTTAACTCAGTCAAAGTGAATTAAATAATTACAACTCAAGAAGAACTCAACTTGGGCCCCTAAAATTTAGGGACCACTCTACATGGATCTAAATAGACTTACAACTTTTACTGAGCTAACTAAGTTAACTTAACTTAGTTAACTTCTACAAGTTGCTATACTGAGCTAACTAAGTTGACTTAACTTAGTTAACTTCTACAAGTTGCTATGAGGACATAATTACAATTTAATTCCAAATATAATTCAAGGATAAATTAAATTATGATTTTATTGTTGCTAATTTCAACACTCCCTCTCAACAAGAAAGGGATTATTTGCTACCTCGATCCTGCCTTTGTGAAACTCGAATTTTCATTTTGACAATGCCTTTTATGAAATATCTACATCCCACTCCTTTGTAGGAATTTACTCTAGCAACATGATTATCCTTTGCACACAATCTCGTATATGGTGATACCATATGCCAACATGCTTAGACCAATCATGAAAAACTAGATTCTCAGAGAGTTTGATACAAATATAATTGTCACAGTAAATCATCGTTGGATCCATCTGCCGACCAAACCACCCAATAAGGATCTTCCTCATCTAGATAACCTCACATGCTGCTTGACTAGAAGCCATGTACTTTTCTTCTGCTGAACTAAGTGCAACTGAGCTCTACTCCCTGTTGTACCAAGAAATTGCTGTTGACCCAATGTTGAAGATTCCCCCTGATTTTCTCTTCTTGTTGGATGAAATTGCTACCAAATCTTCATCTGTGAATCCTTGAATCTTCACTCCCTCTATCCTTCTATCCAAAGACCAAACTAAGTGGTGCCTCTGTGGTATCTCAACACATGTTTAGCTGCCTTCCAATATAGTTTGGTTGGCTTAACCATGGCTTTGACCAAGCTGGTTAATTGCATAACACATGTCCAATCGTGTTTTCACCTAATACATAAGTGAACACACAATTTGTCTATAAATAGTCGCCTCCAGTACTTCACCTAAAGTAGAATTCTCCTTCCTCTGGTTACCAACTAGAGGAGTCTCCATGGGTTTGATTCTCTCCATGTTGAACTTCTTTAGTATCTTGTTGGCATACTTTACTTGAGAGACAAACAATTCCTCATCTTCTTTCCATACTTCCATACCAAGAAAGTAATCCATACTTCCATACCAAGAAAGTAATGCATGAGCCCCATGTCCTTCATCTAAAACTCTCTTGAGTATCCTCTTTTCAAGATTTAATCAACTTCTCATCACCTACGATAATCAAATCATTGACACATAATAAAATAATAAACATTTAGTTTCAACCACAATATGGTAAAGGTTCACATCTGCTTCACTTTCGGTGAAGCCCAACCCAGTGAAATATATGTTAATCCTGGTGTACCAAGCACAGGGTGCTTGCTTCAGTCCATACAACGCTCGCTTGATTATGCACACATGTGACTCTCTGTTGAAGTTCTCAAATCCTTCCTGTTGCCCAATATAGACCTCTTCCTCAATCATGCAGTTAAGGAATGATGCCTTTACATCTATCTGATGTATCTTCCATCCCATCTGCACTAACAATGCTAGAATAGATATGGTTGATGACTACCTTGCTATAAGAGTAAAAGTCTCATCGTAATCAATTCCATCCACTTGAGAGAACCCTCTGGGCACAAATCTAGCCTTGTGTTTCTCCACACTCCCATATGCTACTTTATTTACCTTCTAAAGCCATCTAGAACTCACCACTAACTTGTCTTCTAGTCTTGGGACCACCTCCAAAACACTTTTTCTGATAATGGAGTCATACTCAGCAATCATGGCACTGCTTACTCGAATGAGGATATATTAATCTATACACTCCCACTCATCATAGCCACGTAGCAATTGTACCTGTTTGGTGATCTCCTCTACCTACACTGTGATGTGGATGCTCCCATTTTATCTCTAACATCATGCAATAACATGCCAGCATCTTTGGTGTGCTTTCTCCCATCTCTAGAAGTCTCTACACGAGCTGGTGATTCCACTCTCTACTCCTCTGCATGTGGCTGCTCCATATCATCTTAAGTTTCCTCCTTTGGAGCTAAAATATCCTCAACTGCATGTAACTAAATCTCCCTCTCAAGGGAACATATCCTGGCCTTCTCTTCATCAAAATTTATATCACTACAAATGATTGTCATTATGTTGGATGGCAGGTACACCCGATAGTTGTGAGGTGTATCAATGTACCCCACAAATATACCTAACTCAGCTGTTGGCTCTAGATTTTTCTTTGCATCCTTGGTAACATGATAGTAGACTGATGAACCAAAGATCCTAAAGTGTGCCACATTTGGTTTCTTCCCTGAAAAATATTCTTTTGGTGTAATCATCCTAAGAATACGATGAGGGCTTCTGTTGTACAAATAAATAGCTGTGTTGCATGCACCGAACCACAACTGAGATGGTAGGCCCCGATCATGTAACATCGCCTGTGTCACTCCCACAATACTTTTGTTCTTCCTTTGAGTTACCCCATTCTACTATGGGTTATGAGGTGCTATTAAATCTCATCAAATACCTTTTGTTGCACATAAATTCTTGAATTCATTCGACACATGTTCTCCACCATTATCGCTTCTAAGAGATTTAGCTTTCCTGTTAGTAGCTTTCTCGACAAGTGCTTTAAATTCACAAATTTTAGTGAATGTCTGATCTTTCTTCTGCATGAACAAAATATAGTGCTTACAAGAAAAATCATCAACAAATATTACATAATACCTGTGCTTGGCTATCAATGCTGTCAAGAACGGTCCACACACATTTTAGTGAACTCAATCAAGGATCACTTGCACTGGACTGCCTTTATCATGAAAGGAATATTTGGTGTACTTCCCCAATGTTGACCCTTTGCATATGTCTCTCTGTTCTAGTGTACCTTTGGGAAATCCTGTAGAAATTTGATGCATGATCTTTAAAGCTCCATGGTGCAAGTGACCAAATATTCTATGCCACAACTCATCGATTTCTTGGCTCTACACCTTCTCTGATTTAGTACTCAAAGAAATGTAGTCTTCTACCTCCAATTTGTAGAGGTTCCTTGAACCCCGATACACTTCACCTGTCGTATGGCTATGTGATGAAGAAGACCTTTCCATTACTAAATATCACATCATAGCCTCGATCCTCCAACGTGGCAACAAAAACCAAGTTCTTCTTAAACCCGAAACATATATGGCATCTCTCAATGTGAGGGGAGTGCTAGACTCCCTCTGAAAGGTAATAATATTGATGCCAATTGTGTTATACCTCCCATGATCTCCCATCTTGATGTGCATATGGAGGTCCTTCTCCTCCAAGTTATTGAAGATATATTTTTTTCCGGTCATATGGAATGAGGCTCCACTATCCAGATACCACACATTACCCATCACTGATGACTCCATGCAAGCGATGAGGGTGAAATCTAGTTCGAATTGTAAAGCAAGAGGTTCACCTATCACTCCTCCTAATAACTTATTACCAATCTTCTTGTGCAGACACTTTGTAGCATAGTGTCCCAACTCATGACAATGAAAACATTTAATTTTTAACATGTCCTTCTTCTTACCACCCTAACTGGAATTTGATTTGGAATGGGATGACTTCCCCTTTCCTTTATTCACCTTTCCAGCTAAGGCCTATTTCTCCTAATAATCATGCTTTGATGAGGATCCGTCTCTGGTGTTTCGGTGAATCTCTTCCTATACCAAGTCACACCATAATCACTCCCACTCTGGTAGCTTCTCCCTCCCATTAATTGCATCCTTGTAGCTATGCTAGCTATTGGGAAGTCATAGAAGTGTGAGGCTCACCATATCATCTTTTGCAACAGTAACCCTGACACTTCCAAGCTCATCCTGACATTGGGTGAACTTGGTCAAGTACTTCAAAATTGGGTTGCCCTTCTACATCTTTATCTTTCTAAGCTTGTCCTTCAGTGTCAACTTCTTGTGGTCACTGCTGTTTTGAAACATGTCTATCAATGCCTTCCACATTTTAAATGGAGTTTTCTTACCATGGATATTTGAGACAATATTATCTTGAACTCTTTCTAGGATAATCCTTCTCGCCTTTTCCACACACTTTCTCCATTCTTTCAGATCTTTAGCATCAAATGTTGGAGGCTTCGGGATATCATGATCTATGAATTCCTTCAGCCTGTTGTCTTCCAACATTACCTCCACCCTATCACTATGTAATTTTAGTTGCCCTCAAGGGCATAATCAAATATCAAATCGTAGAATGACATCCCGCTGACTCTAAAGTATGAAACTATAAATTCTTCATCTTCACAGAAAACTCATATTCTCCTCTTCTATAGTGATTTAGCTCTGATACCATGTCGATTTTTATTGTATATTGAAACTACAGATTGTGATATGCTAAAACAATTGACTTGAATCTACTTTACTCATCAGTGGAAATAAATATTGATCGATGAAATCACAAAGTAGAAAAGGAAGAATTGCAATTACACATAACACAATAATTTTCTAGGGAATTTCTTAGCTAAAACCCTTTGCTATTTCTATATTACATTAACCAAAAGATATGAGAAGAATATACAATTCTAGTTCAATACGAACAATTTCTGCA
>APFE030072513.1:0-12536 GCA_000404065.3 Pinus taeda
CGTCAAAATACTGGTGTATTGATCTGTGATCTGTTTGTGAGCGGTGTCCTTTTGGTGTTCTGTCTGAGGAACTTACCCTGTAAATTCCTACAGATCATAGCAGTCAAAAGTCAAAATCAAAACTAATAACATTATACATCAATATTAGTCTTCATTCCAAAAGTTTATGGCCAAAACCTCCAAGGCTTAGTCATCTCGAAATTCCACTATATTTATTGTTCCCTATTGACCCAGAATAACTTCCTTAGATAATCAATCAACCACCATGTTTAACTCTTTATAGACATGTTTGTGTTCAAACCATTCCATCTTTCCAATTTCATTTATGTTTTCTTGCAATATTTTCCAAATGTGGATCCACTAATTTGATACGATCACAAATCCAATCAACAACCACTTTGGAGCCCCCCATAGTTTACAACATTTTCACCTTATAAAAAATTGCAGTGTACAAGAGTTCCCATAAGGTTGAGAATTTTTCTCGGGTGTTGCTACCCCTGCCTGACAAGAATATGATAAGCATAAAATGATGCTCAATTAAAAATAAAACTGTGCCAACACCGCATATTGGGGGAAAACCCTAGATCACCCCATTAAAGAAACCCCATGGGACTTCCTCAACTTGAGTGGGCATGACTGGAATTCAATTTTTTTCCCTCTTTAGAGTTGTGCTAATTTTTTTACAATGAGAGTCAATCACCCCCATCACCGCCTTGGCCTAGATCATTTTATCCTAAAAGATGGCCATGTTTTGATCCCACCAAATGGAATGCACTAATTACGACAGAAAAACCAAAAGGTCATTGATAGATTTATCATCAACCCATTTTTTTCTAGAGAAAAGAAACTGTAATTTCTATTAATGAAAATAAAAATTACATTATGTAGACGCATGTTGTGCGTATGCAATCTTGAGCCAAAAAATGACTACTACAAATGCCAAAATACGGGGCACAAAGACTCACTGAAATAACGTCATGAAAAGGCCCCACAAGAAACCCCACAATAGGCGACCACTTACAATAAACAATCGGAATGTACAAAAATATGTCTGCAAACACCAACACAACAACAAGAGAAATGCAGAGACCATAATCAAAACCAAAAAGGGTCACATAGAATCTAGGATGAAACCCTCAGAGGAGTTGGGAAGAAAAGATGACCTCAAGGCCTAAAGAAACAGGTAGCAACCCCAAAGAAAAGGAATGCAAAACCCAATGCTGACGCCATCGCTTGAAGAAGACACTAAGCAAAACAAAAACAAGCTAGGAGGTCCAAAAAAATTCCCTCAACTACCATCATAGAATAGCAACCGTGAACAAATAAAAGGAATCACCGAGAAGCAAAAACCCATCCCTACGAAACCACAACAATGATAAGGAGATCATGATGGCAAGAAAAGTGAACTGAGCCCAACATGGATCCAAACACAACTTCAGAATGCTCAATGGGTGAATAAACACACAAGACCAATGAATACAACATGAAAGGATGACGACACATGAAAAAATCCAAGTATAACTAGAATCCCTCAAATTCCATGAAAATACATTTTCGTCAAGAAGAACCTGCAAGTTAAATCAACCCTTGTGAAGAGATAAGAAGAAAATGTTAGCTCCTAGGAAGCAAGAGCAACTAAGGTTCCAACCGCCCCACTCCCCATTCCCCGCACTCCCCGCACTCCTATCATAACCCAATTATGGACACAATCAGATAGATAGTCCTTATCCCAAGAAGTAGAAACACAAGAAAAGGAGAAATTGACAAGGGACCAAACAAGAACTATAAAGGGACAAGAAACAAACATGTGATAAACAAACTCAACATCTGATTGGCATAACATGCATCTATTTGGACTAATCCAACCCCTCTTTAAACCATTATCCAATGTAATCAGTTTATTGCTAAGGGCCAACCATAGGGTGATATTACACTTTAAAGGATAGTTATACTCCCACTAAAACTTCCACCACCAACAAGACTCCCCATAAAAGGAAGCTTCAATTTGTGCTTGATATCTCAATTTAATAGAAAGTTGACTAGTGGAAGGGTTCTTGGTCTATATAAGATAATTCTAATCCTCATCTGAGAGTCAAATAATTCAGGAAACTAAACCCACATATGTATGCCATTCTTGCACTTCTTCATTTTTCAGGCCTATGAATTAGCATATTTCCACCCATTCTGACCCCACTCCTTAAGAGATTGAGCTCGAGCATAAGATAGAGAGTGAATACATATAGAATGCAAAGTTGCGATGTTATTGATCTAGGTGGATATTGGTGGCCACCCTCCTATTCCACTTGGACCCCCAACACTTTTACCTTTCAATTGCTTTAATTCTAGCACAACTTTATACTTTTGGTAGTTTTTCGGGTCGTGAACTTCATGAGCCATTTTAAGGCCCTAAACAATGTTTTTTTGGGAAGCACGTCAAGCCTATGGCCCATTGGGCAGGGACTTGCAGAGAAAATTTGATATCCTTGAATAAATATTTCTAATGAGGTATCGCGTGTGCCAAACAAAGATAATATGCCCAAAATGACCCCGAGAAGTTGGCATTTCAACTAATCCCAACAGGGCCACAAACTTTTGGCACTTCATCTCCCGGGGTTAGGTTTTTGGATATTTACGGTTTTCCATTGTTTCTCAATAATAAAAAGGCCTATGATTTCTCAATAATAAAAAGGCCTCTGAGCGTCATTGTAGCACAATTTAGAAGGCATGTCAGCGTCACATCTCTTCTCAGAGATAAGTTACCATCGCCCGAGCTAGTGTGTTTCTCTTATATATTTTTTAATTAAAAAAAAAAAAACGCTCTTGGATATCTTCGGCATCGACGTGGTTATAGTAACACACCAGAGGAGGGTTAAGTAAAAAAAATACCTCTCGGCCGTAAATTTCATTTTTACCATCTACAGTTCTTGAGAGCTTTCAAGTATCGATGCCACTCTTGCCTCATGAAAGCATTGTGACGTCAGTGCTTCTCTTGCTAACCATCCTTCTGTATTGTGTTCACTACCTGACTTTCCAATTTTTTCAAACCATGGTAAAATTTGGTTTTCTCCATTACATGTCAACAATGCCTCCCCAATGAGCAAATGTCTATGTTTCTCTCTAATTTATTTTTTTAGTAGAGTAGAATTGCAAATTAGCTTAAAATTTCCAATTTTTTTGAAAAAACATATTCCCTTCATGGTGTGCTCGATATGTTTGGCTCACACCAATAGCAGTGCACCCAATAAATTTACAAGGTTCACCACAGTTTGGTGTGTGAACATAACACACCGCTATTGTTACGGTGCATTTCATAAATGACAAATCATCGGGAGAGCTATAAATTGTATGTTGGTGCGTATAATTTTTAGGTATCGCTATATTTAAAAATATAGCTATAGATCAGTGCATTCGATAACCTGAATTCTGCATACCGGTGAAAAAGGTTATACATGCACACTGGTGCTTAAGTGTGATGCACCACAATGAAAATTTAAATTTGTGAACAAAAACGGTGTGTCATACATATGTGCGCACTGCTGCTGGTGTGGGTGTGTTTGACAACGCACCAGAGCTAGTGCATGACTATATTTTGGGTGAACCGATGATTTTTTTTTTATTTATTTATTTTTTTTAAATTGAAAGTTATATTTCCATATTTTAAAATAAAATTTTCATTTAATAAAGAAAATTGTATTTCACGTATGATGTTGATGTATTTTATATGTTAATCATGTAGAAGATACTTCAGCAGAGGGAGTGACAACAAGAGCAGGAGCTAATGGTAGAGCAATACAATATGGTACGAAAATGGGAGGCCAGAGAGAGGGAGAGGGATTTATACCCTTGCCTAATTACTGCAGCGACCCAAGCGCTCTTAAGGAATGTAGGGCTCCTCAAGTACTATGAGGAGGCTACATACTTGAAGGCACACTTTGTCTTATTGGAGCATCTGATTCACTGATGGAGTGCCCAGGAGCAAGGTTTCCATGTTGGTCTTGGGGCATGGTATAGGCCCTTTGAGGAGGACATATACTTGATCACTAGCCTATCCAGGAGAGGGGAATATTTTCCCCAGTTCCCTAACGTCCACTGTTGTAGCTTCTAGAGACAACCCTTGGGTTGAGGAGAGGTCAATACCTAGGACATCTTAAAAGTGTTTGTAAGATTTGCTGAAATTATTCACTTACATTAACATGGAATACATTTTAAAACAAAATTGGTTTGAACTCTCTTTCAAGAGGGTAGATGCAGTTGATATCAAATTAAAACTCATAGAAGACTTAATATCCCGCTCTCGTGGATAACTTACAGAAGCATATAGTTTGTTGGTTAATGTAGTAAGCCCGTGAAAGAAGAATATGAAGAAATGAAATCAAATAGATAGGGTTGAGCGTAAAATCCAATGCATCAAACTTCAATAAGAAAGAAATAAATGAAACGCTAAATGGAATATCAGATTACATGGAGGACATATTAAGGATGTTAGACCTTATTAGTCACATGCATCTAAGTTCAACATTAGACATCGCTGAATCCATGATTTCATAAAAATATACCCAACAATTACTATTACATGTCATCTGAGAATAAAACAAAGATAAATGGGATGAACACAGAAAATATTACATACTACAACCTTATGTGAGCTAGAATCACCAAAACTATTTATTAATATGCAGATAGAGCATACATTTTCCCTTTCTCCATTAACAGTTCAAGAACATCTTTGAAATGAAAATTAAAAACCATTCAAAATGTATCATAAACAACTTTTTATACGGCCGCCAGACGAGTACCCCCTTACAAAATATTATTTCTTTATCTCGCAATGATTCATCATAACAAAAATGGTGTGAGCGCGCAACTTGCACAATTGTACTAACTAAACCCTAACTATCTTGAGTTCATTTCTTGAAATGAAATATTTACAAAAACATAAAACAACAAAGTGTCATGATTGACATGATCGGAAAAAAAATTCAACTTTGCTAGCGAGGTTCTGGAGGAAGAGTTGCAGGGTCGATGATTGAGAGTTGTGGAGGGTTGATGAACTGATCACATTTCTTCCATAGTGTTGGGCTTGGTAGAGGAGAGCGAAAGAAACTTCGATAGATGATCTTAAGACCTGTGACCTTTGCGTAGTTTGACTTTATGCGAAATAAAGTTGTCACCTACCATAACAACTGAAAATCTCTCCTTATATAGTTCACAATTATCTTTCCCTTTAAGGAGGAGGTCTTCTCATGAGAGGAATTGAATCTTCTCTTAGCCTCTACAAGCATATGATTGTATTGTTACCATGGGATCAATCCTCCTATGAGGTCCCAACAACTAGGAAATTACAATGAGGATGGGTTGCACTACCTTTATCAGCAACAGGTAAGGATTGGTGCCCCGAGGCCAAAATCATCTATTAGAAAGCCTGTTGTTCCCCAGCTGGGAGGGAGCTATAACTGTAAAAGAAGGTTGTTTTAGTATATTTTTTTGGCTTAGTGGAAACTGGGTATACCAGATTCTTTTGAATCAACTCTAGAGTTATCTCCAGGATTTTTACTCCAGTCGATGATATAATTTTTTTCTCTCTTCTACATAAGACGAGGCAAGCCATGAAACGAGCTATGGAAAGTGATGGAATAATGGCGTTACTTGGTAGTATAACCTTGATTCCACTACTCTAACAAGGTCCTCTCCCTTGACATAGTGGTCATACATGTCGAATTGGAGGTCCGACAGGTGGTAAGGGCGCAATGGGTCAAAGATTTATGACTCTCTGTCCATGAGTGGCTCAATGTTGGACGAGGTTTTGGCTTCTCACGCTTTGGGAGTTTTAGGGGCTGATTTCTTCATTTTGAGCATGAGGAAAAAATTACAGTTAGAAGGCTTGCAAGTTACCTGGTTGAACGTTTGAAATCTGGACGAACGACATTGGTGGAGCTTTGGAGTTGCCCAAGAGTCGAAGGAAATTATAAACTAGTGGGACGGTGGGAGGACTCGACTTCAGGAAGTAATATTTTGAATTCAAACGACTAACAAGTTGTGCCTTTATAGGAAAATAAAATGGCAACTTGACATCAGGTAGGGTCATGAGGGAGTGACACATGGAAGACAATGGTTGGGAGGGTGACAGAGTGACACATGGAGGGGTGACTTTACCATTTTACCGCTGTGCTTGCTTGCTGGTGCTGTCAGCACCTCAGCATAATGCATGGGGGGCATTGTCCCCACCTCTTCTTCGGTGGGTAGACGAGAAGGAGACGGTATCAAGCTAAGACCCCCTAGAGTTAATCTAAGACGTTGATCTACTTGTTGATTTTTCTACTCGAGGGGGTGGCACCGACGTATCGGTCGTGCTAGTTCCCCCCTGAAATAACTCTGGGGGTTGGTTGGGCTAAAATGAACGTTGATCCACCCGACACTTGCCAAAACTTTAAACATGGCCCCCACTTTCCACATATCTCGACCACTTTGATTTGTTGCGCCTGCCAAGGCAAATGACTTTCTGATACTGTCTTTTGCCCGAGGGAGTTTAGTGCACTACTGAGCCCAATTCCATCCCTTTAGCCAAACTAGATTATATCTGTCCTTCTAAACACCAGGGTGAAACATATGGACATTTTCCATAAATACAAAAAGGTATGAGAGAGAATAACATCAAATCCAATTGGGGTCAATGCATTGCAAACAATGCATTGATAACCTGTAGATTAGTGCCTCTATTAATTGGGCAATGGAGTCAATTTATTCAGGTACATATAAAGCAAAATTTTTTAGTACAATCACAAAACATATCTGGTATGTATAATGGCTCACTAATATATACAATGGATGAAAATGGACCTCTTTAAGAGCTTGAGAAACTGCCGATTCACAGACAGTTCAAGCACCTCACCATCTAATTTTTCCAACAAGAAGGTGTTATTTCCTTTTGCTTCAGATATCTTGAAAGGTCCAAACCATAAGGGGTAAAATTTCCCATGCTTTCCCTTGCCCTCTCTCCTCATATCCCATCTGAGCACCAAATCTCCTAGCTATAAGGATTTGTCCCTTGCCTTTTTATCAAAGAGAGTCTTCATCTTTTCCTGATATCTGATTAGATTTTGAGTTACTTTCCCTCTGTTTTCCTGTAACTCTACCAACTAATTTATTCTCTTGGTTAGAGAGTTAGGCTCCTCCTCAGAATCTTGTAGAATTTTGGCCACTGGCATAGCTAATTGAATAGGAAAAATTGCACCTTTTATGTAGACCAACTCAAAAGGAGACCCCCAAGTTGATCTTTTAGTAGTAACTTTATTGGCCCATAATGCGAATTTCGGCCGTGAGTCCCAATTTTTCTGATTATTTGCTATGGTATTTTTAAGAATTCTCACTAGAGTTTTGTTTGAAGATTCAACTAGTCCATTTCCCCGCGGGTAATAAGTGGTGGAGTGTCCCACGATGATACTGTAATTTTGAAAGAAGCTAATAAAATTATAAGACTTAAATACCTGAGCGTTGTCAATGATAATATTCCTTGGACAACCAAATATAGAAAGGATATTTTCCTCCATAAACTTGATGACCATAGCATTAGTTGCATTCCGAGTTGGGATGGCCTCCACCCATTTGGTGAAATAATTCGTGGCTGTAAGTATCCATTTGTGTTTACCACTGGATGGTGGGTGTATTTATCCAATGAAATCTATCCCCCATTGTTTGAAGGGATCCTCTACAAAGACAAGGATCAAAGGGAGGGGTGTCACCCTCTATTTTTCTATACAAATATGACATATTTCAAAGGCCCTAACTTATGCATGAACCTCACCAAATAACCTAGTCCAATAGAAACCATCTTTGAAAATATTATGGGTTGTGGCTCTCCAGCTATAATTTCCCTCACAAACACAACTGTTGAATTCATCAATCACCTTGGAAATCTCCTCTTATACCAGACATAATAGCAAAATCCCCATCAGGTCCTTCCAATACATATGACCATTTGAGATAACAAACTTCTGGGCTTGCAGCCTCAAGGTACTATATTTAAATCTAATGGGCACTTCAGAAAAATTAAATAATGGAAAATATATTTACGCCAATGTGAGACAAGGTACTTCATTTGGATTTTTCTGTGTTGAGGTTTCAATGTTTATCTGATACTCTTATCCTTTACTTTCTCCTTCTATATTTGCAAATAGGTTTATGCCCAAGGCCTGACAGTTAGCCTCAAGCAATATTTTAGCTGATCCCTACACCTTGATCAACTTGGTGGGTTTGATAACCATATCATATTCTTGAATCTTGGCAATCCACTTGCCACTCTTGCCTTCACTGTCACCCTGCACGAGAATATCTTTCATAGTAGCTGTAGGAACATAAGCTATTATATTTGACTGCAAGACATAAATTCAAAAGGACTTCAGAGCTTTGACCAAGGCATAGGCTTGTTTTTCTAAAATATTATATTTCAACTCTGCATCTCGCAACACTTGGCTGAAAAATGAAATTGGCTGCTCATGTCCTTCACTATTTTTTCTGCAGTAAAATAACTGCCACCGGGTTAGGAGAGGCAACAGAGAAAACAAGGAATGGCCTCTGATAATATAGGATAGCTAAAATTGGGGCTTCTAAAAATCATTTTTGGTTCTTGAGAATGACTCCCGAGATTTAATAGTCCACTTTGACCTCCCTATCCTTGTTTAACATTTTTGTGATTTCTTTGACAATTTCAACATAGTTTGGTATAAATCTTCTTAGAAAAAATATCCTACCCAAGAAAACCTGAATTTATTTCCTATTCCTTGGTAATAGAATATTTCTAATAGCCTCCACCCTTCTGGGATCAATCTTCACTCCTTCCTTTGCTACAATGTGGTCCAATAACTTCCCCTCACTTAAAGAAAATTGTGATTTCTTGGGGTTTAAGGACAAACCATACCTCCTTCATTTTGCAAAAGTGAGCTGCAGATGTTTGAGGTGATCTTCATCTAATT
Organism: Pinus taeda; assembly: GCA_000404065.3. Lineage (NCBI taxonomy): Eukaryota > Viridiplantae > Streptophyta > Pinopsida > Pinales > Pinaceae > Pinus > Pinus taeda. The sequence goes on from APFE030072513.1 coordinate 8,970, forward strand.
TAGAGAAAACAATTATGTCATCAAGGTAAATCACCATGAATTTATCTTGTTCTCCAATGAATGATATATCCATTTCCCTTTGGAAAGTAGCTCCAGAATTTATGAGGCCAAAAGGCATCCTAGCATACACAAAAATTCTTTAAGGTGTAGTAAAAGTTGTTTTCTTCTGATCGTTGGGGTGTACAACGAGCTGATTGTATCCAGAGAAACCATCCATCATGGACATTCGGGTAGACCCTACTACTTTCTGCAAGATATAATCCATTTTAGGCAAAGGGTAATAATATTTTAGTGAGGCTTTATTCAAATTTCCGAAATCTACACATAGCCTTAATTCCCCATTTTTCTTCCTCACAAGGAATAAATTTGAAATCCAATCTAAATATCTCAAGGGTAAAATAACCTTAGCCTATAACAATTTCTTCGATTCATTTTCAATTGATGGGAACAATAAAGGATTAACTTGCATGAGCTTCTGCTTGTATGGCTTCACTCCAATTTTTAAAGGAATCTTATGTTGTATGAAACTTGGGTCAAAAGTCTTCAAATCATTAGATGACCAAGAAAACACATCCACATATTCCTTAAAAAGGTCAAGATGTCTTTGTTTGTACTCTTTTTGGATTCCTTTATCTAACTTGATGACTCTAGGATCTTCTTTTATGCCAACATTACAATCTTCCACATCTTCCTCAAGCTTTTGTTTGGTTGGCTTAGCAGCCACATAATTTGAGTTAGACAACCTTTCTAATGGAACCAAACCTCTGGGGATGATATTTCCCCTTAGTTGCAAGATTTTGTGACCAACAATAGATTCCTCCTAGCCAGCCTACTGTTCATCTATTGCCTTCTCATCCTCCTGATCAATCATTGAGTTTGAGAATTCCCTAATAACCTCCATAAAAATTTGATCTGTTCTTCATCTTCAAACACCTTCCAGTACTTCACATTGTATGGTATTGAATGCTTGTACCTGACCTCAACTTCGCATCTGAGAAAGGGGTTTTGAGGGGGTTTGAAATTACTAACAACAATTGCTAAAGAGTTAGCCATCCTATTTAGCTCTCTAGGAAAGAACTGAATATTGAAAGCTAGGAATTTTTTTTCCACTAAATCCCATACTTCATTCTTGTAAGACTTCAATCTTGGGTGTTTGGTTTGACATTAATTTTTTACTTGCTTCACCATCAATTATGAGTCCCCATACACAGACAAGAAACCAGTGTTAAGGTTTTTGGTAGCTTGTTGCCCCAATAGTAATGCTTCATATTCAACTACATTGTTCGTGGACTCAAATTATAGTTTGAAAGAAAAAGGAATAAAATTACCTTCTGGGGATACCAACAACATGCCTGCTCCATTTCCTTCCCTAGAATAAGCATCATGAAAATATAATTCCCATACCTGTCCATGCTCAAGTAGTTTTTACCTAACTGGGTAGGAAATTCCACTTGGGTATCTCCCATGATTTGATCATCCTCTTGTAATAACAGACAAGAAAAATATTTCTCCTTACCATACACAAGGGCATTGTCTGAACAATTTGCCTTTGTAACTGTCTTCACAAATATGGATTCCCTGTATAATCGACGCTCTTCTCCACCAAACACTGGAATTGTAGCATATGTTAGATCTAGCTTAATGGACCCCCCAATTTTCATCCCCCATGACCTGGACAAAGCATACAAAATCTTGCAGGGATGTCAGCAACTACAATAGCCATTACTACACTTTTTGTTTGGATTTGAGCCAAATTAACCACTAGATCCTTAATCATTCCCAGGAACTTTACTCTTTTGGAATCAAAGGAATATAGATATTTGTATGGTTTTGTTATCCGCAATCCCAACTGTTCCATCACAGATAATGGCATTAAGTTATGAGATGCTCTTAAGCCAAGAATACAATTATGTAGTAGCAAATCATGGATCACCAAGGTGACATAGAATGGAGGAGTGGAAGGGTCCTGCTCCTCCACATGTGGTCCAAATACGACCATGGGCCTTTCTTCTTGTAGGTTAAGGCTATCATGAAGATAGGTGGTGGGTGAGCTCATAAACTGAGAAACTTGAGCTTTATAACTTGGTTGTTTCACTAATTTGGTCAAAGAGACAACTATCTTGTCTTTCTCTAGCTCTTTTTAAAGAATGAAGGTAGAGGGACTCCTATCAATTTTAACAATCTCAACAGGTTATTTTCCCTCATTACATATTGGATTTATTTATGGTGGCAATTGCTTTATTTTGGAGGCTCCAAACTCATTGGGAATGGGATTGGAGGATTATTTTTTGGTTGGTGGGACAAGGTTGAGTGGTTCCTTCCCTCTATCTGTTGACTTAGGGGGGCTTGGGTGAAGAGTTTCCTCATTCAGGTCCAACACCCTAGACCTTTTCCTAGATGACCCGAGATCATATTTCGCATGTAATTGGGCCTACATGAATTGAAAAAACTGTTTACAATAATTAACTCCTCATCATCATCCAGTGGGGCATCCAAATCATCTCCTTCTTCTTCATGTGCTTCTATTTCATATTATTCCCCAGAAAGAAAAGATAACTGGTTTTATTGAACCTCTATAGTTTCTACAACATACTCCTTTGGATCATCTTATAAATATAAAGGAGGTTGAATATGATCCCATTGATCCTTTCTCTCCCTTTGTAAGAGCTGCAAGGGAGACCTCCTGTATTGGGGGTTAAAATTTCTGTTGGGATTTGGTTGACTTTGTCGAGGGGGATTTTTGTTTTCCAACTCTAGTTTTACGAGTTTGTTAGAAAAATTCCTTATCATCTTATTCATCTCATCTAATTTATATTCTTGGATTTCCTTTACATGTCCAAAAGAGTTGGTTTCTTCCTTTCCCCTCCTCTTATAACCATATTCAACCTTCCCTTTCCATTTTTCAGTGGAGGTGAAATTTTCTTCAAATTCCAGGGCATCTGTTTGGATTTGATCTAGAGTACAAGACTTGCTTTCTCTAAGGGTAACCCAAACTCTGGTTCAAAGGCTCTGCATAAACCACTTTTGCAACAACATGTGGAGGTTTAATTTTAGTAGGGAGATTGTTTTACAATTTATTAAACCTCTTTATAAATTCTAAGATATCTTTGTTAGATTTTTTCTTCATTGCATTTAATTCTATAAGAATATACCCATGGTCCCTTTTCTCCCCCCATTTCTGCATGAAATATTTTTCCATCTCTTCCAAGGTATTAATTCAAGAATTTGGTAGAATCTTGAATCACTGGCCTCTCCATCCAAAGACTGAACAAAGAGTCTTAGTACTACATCGAGATTTTCTACATTCAGGTTCTTAGTAAATGCACAAGAGGTTTCTATATGATTTTGGGTTGAGATATCATCCTCTCCAGTGAACCTTGGAAAGAGTTTAAGGTAATCTTGTGGCATCTCATTCAGGGGATGTTGCAATTTTAGTGGAGTATATTTATTAAGTAGAAAACTAGGGACATCCATGTTTTTCAATGGAGGTGGTAGAATATTTATCACAGATTCTTTTTGAGGAGCTGTATGGATATGGCTACCTGGAACTGAGACAAGAGGTTACCA
>APFE030072519.1:0-28698 GCA_000404065.3 Pinus taeda
GAATAGATAGTAGATATGAAGTGGATGGAGGGCTTGGAGTGTTGTGGTGACTTGGCCTTTGCAAAAATTTCTTCTTCAAGATGTTGTCCTCATTCTTTGAAATCATCACCCTTTTGACTTTTCAACATTGCATGAGTGAAGGAGTGAGCGGAAATCAACTATTTTAAGGTGGATGAGACTAGTGAGCCATCCTTAGCTTATAAAACCTCATCTCTCATGCATTGATAAAAAATTTCTAAATATAATATGCTCAAGAGAAGAGTTCAAGAATATTGTATACCTGTACCTACGTGATGGTTGTTGGAGAGACATGCATGCTGCTGCTGAGTTGATGTTGATGTGGAGGTGTTGGATGGTGATGTTGATGATCCTGATGCTGCTGCTAAGCTCTGGAAGAGCTTCTTTGACCTCTGGATCTCCTTTAAAACTGCTCACTGCCAATTCTGTAGGTGTTGTTCTATATCCTGTAGGTTTATAGGACAATGACTTGTTTTGTCCATATCTCCCAAACGGTAGCTTGGATTGACCTGAAACGTTCTGAGAATGTTGCCAACATCCTTATGAAACTTCCCATAAAAGCATTTTGGTTAATGGAGGCATGACTCTCGCGAAAATGCAAAAATGGCTAAAGGTGATGGAGGCCAATTTCTTGGGAACCGTGCACTAGATTTTACTGAAATTACTTGGGAATGTTACTATCATCCGTATGAATCTCACCCTGAAATAGATTTGCAAATGGATGCATGGTTTTCAGGTTATGGAAGAAACAAATGTCTTCTCTGTTATCACTCAGGTTATCCCTAGGCTCCTGTTTAGGGATACGGCCGAGGTAACCACAAACTAATCTTTGGATTGCAGGTTTTAGCCCACCTGCAATCAGAGAGGGCTCTCTCTTAATGATTCAACTTTGTTGATGATTTTAGGCTAGCTTTTGGCTCAGGGGTTTTTTGTTTGTGTTTGGATGGAAGGAAAATGCTTTCAGGCAGAGAGGCAATTTGTGAAGTGACAAGTTTCAAACCATTGGGCATGGAGTCATGGGTTAGGATTATCAGTGAGTTTTTCTGGTCATAAGAGAAATAATGAAGCAGGATAGCTGCTCATAACACAATCTTCAGACTAAAAGGATGAACGATATGTAAGGAATGAGAGGCACTTAAGGATCTCTCATTTAACTTAACAGAGGGAAAGATGATCTCTATCTAGGGGCAATGAAGAATCCCTGGATAACTGTCTTGTGTTCAGGAAAACATGAGCCATGTGGAATTCATATTTATTCTTAAACAGAGGAAAACATAAAGAAACAACAGAAATTGAGCATAGAGTGTATTTAAACAAATTCTAAGCTATTATTTGTTTCTGTTGTTTAAGAGCGTAATTCATGAATGAAAACAGAGGTAAGAAGCACTTATTGTGTTATGCAATAGCACGAGAATTCCATAATCACTCTTCAACCAAAAAACACAGTGAACAATCCGTTCTCCAAGGCTCGTAAGCAGTCTTTGATTATAGAAACTTATCAGATATTACAGTGCGAGTCTCTCCCGGAGAAAAATCAGCTAGAGATAGCTTGTTGACTAATCAACCAACCAACCAACCAACCCATAATACAGTATTCAAGGCTATCTTTATAGTGCAAATATCTCAAACTTATTTATTACAATTGACCTAAAACAGGTCTGCAAAAAGAGCTTTCTAAACCTAAAATTGTGCCAAAATTAAATGTAGGTAAATATCTATTGAACTATGTCAGAGGTAGCTGGATTAAAAAGAGTGCAATGTGGCCCTTGGAAGCTCGATGCAATACTGCTGGAATAACTGTGCTTTGGGATCTGCAGTTCTATTCTGGTGTGAGTTTAAATGTGCAATAACCATGATGTGAGAGTTTTGAGTGGCCTCGCTCTCTTTCTTTGACTTTGCTGGAAGATATTAAATTTTCTCCAACTTTGGGCTGCTGTTAAGATCTTCACTGATACCCTTTGCTGCTACATTGATGGTCTCTACCTCTTTCTGATACTATTTGACGTGTTTTCTCTCTGTGAATTTGATCTGATACTCTTTAATCTCTGTCTCTGGTCTCTTCCTATCTTCAAATCGGTTTAATTTGGCAAAATCGGGCAATTTGGGGCCTTTTCGGTGCAAAACTGGCCAAGGAATCAAAATATTCCCTAATGATTACCCAATCTGGCCTATATTCCGTAGTGATCCACGGTTCGCGCTAATCGCGCATCGAAAACTGCCTCCGTTTCTCATTCCGGAGCTCCGGAGCACGATTTTTCCTCTAGCGCGAATTTTTGGTTTTTTGGCTCCTGACGTCAACAGTATGGTGGATGATGTCAGCAGTGGGGTCCTTTGGTACGGATGTGATGTCTGCATGCTGACGTCAGCAGGGTGACGTGGCAGTACGACGGGGTGATGCTGTAGGGATACATGGCAGAGTGACGTGGACCGGGCACAGGCAGGGTGAGGTGACGTGGAGGCGATCTGACAGGATGAGGTGATGCTCCTGTTATGTGAGGGGAGGGTGGCTTTCCTTGTTCGTCGGACCGCCTTTGGTACAGAGGTGGTTTCTGTCAGGGGCGACCCGATGCAATGGGAGACCGCCACCTGTCTCGGTGTACGACGGGAAAACCGTCAAACATCGGGTGGTAACCTACCACCGTAATCGGGCGCGCGATGTGATCAAGGACTGTCGGATCTGGGGGAGGCGATCCGACGGTGGACGGGAAAGGGAGATGCATGGGGTTTAGCAAAGGCACTCGCATCTTAAAGGCTTAATTTTTTCGTGGCGCGGTGGGCTTTTAACTTTAGAAAATGGGTAAATGTGTTTGCGCAGTGAAAACTTATCAAACAAACATTAATATTTTTCACAAAAGAATGCGCGGGGAGGGTTATTTAGCATTTGGAAAGGGTTCCCTTAGTGTTTGAAAGGGGTACATACACTTGGGAGGGGAAATTTTTGATGGTATTTATGGTTATATTTCATCTAGGGGAAGGGGATATTTACATAAGGGGATTATCTACATAGTTTTAGTATGGGGACAGGGAGAGTATAGGGAGTTAAATAATAGTATTAGTAGCTAATATGGAGATGACAAGAAAGCGCTAAGTTTCAGAAATCTTAGGCTTGAAAAGGGGAGATAGAACCTTATAGAGAGAGTATGGATCTTCTTGAGTGAAGCAGGTCTTCACCCAAGCTAATGACATGAAAATGATGAAACTAAGAGATATCAAGCAAATCTTGACCTCTTTTTTGGGGAAATTAGTTAATGATTTGGGGGAGATGGAGAAAGGAAGTTAGTTATGCCTGTTTTTGAGCTCTTTCACATAAAACTGCCTGGTGATTGTGTCCTGAGTAGAGATGACACCCTGAAAACATGGAACTGATCAACAATCAAGATTCTGCAACCTCAAAACTACCTACCCAACCTACTTACCTAACATTTTTTATTCTTTTGGTTTGGGTGCACTTAGACTTGCAGATCCATCATTTCAATTTTTTCTTTTTTTATACCTTCCTATCTACAAACTACCCTTTTTTCTTCCAAGGGCCCAGATTAAGCAGTTGGGCTCCTTTGATTCTCTACCTATCTAAGAATCTGTCAAGATTAAGCTGTTTGGATAGATTTTCATCCTCTATATTCTAAAACAGGAAATTGAAACCTAGGGAGACCAAGATTAAGCTGTTTGGACCTCCATTTAGCTGAAAATTCTACAAAACTGGAATGACTCTTCAAAATTGGAATGCAGTAGATGAAATTTGAGTAGCATTCTTTCCTTGGTGACTGTTTAGAAAATATGGAGCATTGCAGCATGCAAAGTATGACATATTTGGCCTGTAAAAATGTCAATCATGAAATATGAGTAACCTACTGCAGCAGGAGGCTAACAAATCCAAGGCTGGATACATGCTTTGAGAAGGGCCTCTTTCTTTCTTGCATCATCCACCTTCTCCTTCAGCGCCCTTGCCTGTTGCATCTTAGCCATCCGTTAGGTGAGGATGACTATCTGCATTGTTCCCCTGACATTATCATACTGCTGCTGCAGTTTGCACACCTCTATTTCCAGGCGCTGTATGTTGGGGTCCTCCTACAAGGATATGAGGACATTGAACGCTTTGTTCAACATACCGATGCAGTCCTACACCGCCCTTCCAATTTTTGCCAATCCTATCTGAATCGTGCTAACACGCTATTCTTTAACTTCCAGAGGAGTGGAAGGCTACACCTTCATTTGCAGCTCAGCAATCTGGAGGTTCAGCTCAAACTTTACTCGTGTTGTTTCCTCGGACGCGCTTTGGACTCCACTTGCTAGACAGTGGATCCACATCTCAGTTGGTAGGTCTGTGGTGATGAATAATTCTGGAATGCACCGACACACTTCATCCATTGTTTGAGCGACCTCCTGATTTTGTGACACTAGCTCGTCATGCTAGAGGCTGAGCTGTTCGATGTGGATCTTTTGCTCGCTCAATACCTGAATTGCGCGGCCTTCCTATGCACATAGCTCTATTGTTATGCTGTCCTGCAACTGGTACAATGTGTCTCGCGAAAGGGCAGCCAAATTTAGGCCAAGTCCCTTGATTCGACCCACTGTAGCTTTGTCCTCCTCACTCTCCCCTGTTAGTCCTCCTTCCTTCAGCACTATGGTGTTGGCAATTTTTGTGCACAGTAGTTGCTATGCTGCTGATGTACTTGCGGCGTCATAGGTGGCTACTGTTCCTTCCTGTGGGACCCCTACCTATAGTTCTTGCAACTGTGCCCTTAGGGCCCCCAACACATTTTGTTGCTCCGTCATAGCTTCCTAGAGCGTTTCCCTAGTGACCTCACGCACTGTGTCGCCGATGTCATAGAGGTCTCCCTTTGTCAATGTAATTGGCTCGATGTCTAGTTTGGAAGCCCTGGCCTTCTTTCGTGGGCCTGATCTTTCTATAACGCGTGGCCGTTTCAGCTGTATAGTTGTTATGCTCGTGTCCGCACCTTCCATTATGTCCTCTGCTCCCTGTCTTGTGGATAAGTTCAGGCCCTCTTCCCCCTATGTCGTGGTGGCCCCTGTTGCCTGTGTTGCTGCTGCTTTGTCGACAGCCTTGGACTGCCTTCGTTGCCTCGCAGCTAGCCCTTACCTCCTAGGCCAACTGTTCGTTCCATTTCTGTTGGGCCAGCTGGTTGATATGCAGCTTGGTGGCATCCTTCTGCTTTTGTACCACTGTTCTATCCTGCTCCGCCATATTCAGCGCACGCCACTTGGGAGGCTGTGATTCAAGCATGTAAAAGATGATGTCATCAATTGCGATGAAAGGAAGCTTGGTCTAGTTCTGCACTGGATCCTTACGAGCCTTGATATACACATTGTGCATATCCACCTTGAAGTATGCAAAGCTCCATAGACTGTTGTACATTGTGGGGGATAAGCATGACCTCCTGTTAATCGACATCCAGACACTTGCCTCCATGAGCACCTAGAAGATCTTAGTTTCACAGATCTGCGTGGCATCCTTCGTAGCCCAAAGCGATGCATAGTTTGCAACCTCTGGCAAGTCCTATTCAATATGAGGGAACTAACTATCCTTAGGCAGTTTCCCTGTCACCAATAAAATAGACAAGGGCAACCACACGTAGTGGAAGGTCTTGCCCTGATCTTGAGCTTCCTTGCAGTTGGTTAGGGATTCTTCGCAGAGGAACTTAGCCCAGTTGAATTATACCCCTTCCACACATTGTTCTGCTAGCGCAACGATCAGCGCTAGTACCTCATCTCCACAACATTTTCTCATCACCTTCCTGGCCAACAGTTGGGTGGCTACGTGCACCCCTTTATCTTTAATGCTACTGATTGCATAGCCTCTCTTCTTCTTTTCCAATTTATACTTCTTCTTCATGGCCTCTGCGAGCACCAAATTTCCGCTTTTTCTAGCTATCTCCACGGGCTCCTTTCCCTTACAGGGAAGTCGGGAAATCCTATGGATAAGCTCTGTCATGATGGGAATAGGCTCCTCTAGCCATAAGTATCCATCATGCACTAGGCAAAGCAGTTTCCTTATGACAAAGACTGTGATAGCTGTGTGGTGAAAGTGTGGAATCCATAGTAAGTGGGTATTCCAGCCTTCTCCACACTGTAGAACCATTTCTATGGCTCTAGCGCTGTAACTGACCCCTCCTTGCTCTGTTTCATGAGGTTATTAGTCTTTAAATGTGGGAACTTCTTGCTATTCATGAGGTCCCAATATTCAAATTTCATTATGGGCACGTGGCCCAGGGCTGAGCCCTCAAACATAATTCCATCTGGGAGTAGCGGGGTTTGGAGTGCGCTCTTAGCAGCATCCAAATCCTTTCGTACCTTAGCTTTCCCTTTCTGTGGAGGAACATACTCGGGAAATTTTTCTATAGTGCCCATCGGTTGGATGTCTTCTTCCATTTCTTCATCCACCTCTATCTCATCTACGATATCATGTAGGTCCTCCTCCTCATCATCCATCTCAATGTTGACAGCCTTGCCCTTTTCTTCCATGGAATGTTTACCAAACTACGGATTTCACGGGGACATGCGGACTGGTCCCGCTATATGTTTATCCTTCTTGGGCCTCAGTGTCTGAGGTGATTTTTGAATTTCTGGCGCATCCCCAACCTGCACCGTAGGGTTCTGCGTGGCTTCCTCAATGGTATTCTTTGCAAAACCCACACCTCTTCTGGTAGTTGTCATTTTGTTCGAACTGTCTGCGGTTGTTCACGAACTTGGGGGCTCAAATACCGCTTGCCGCTCAACACTCTGTGTTCTTCGTAATAGCTCAAATCTCAAATGAACAAGTGTTGTCTTGTGGATAGCCTTTGTATTTTTATAACATCTTTTGAATTTGAATTCGACCATTCCCCCCACTTTTGAGTCATTAATGCATTCTTGGCGGTAGATCATCCCAAATCTAGCTCTTAAGTCGTGTCTAAATTGCCCACTGCCCACTCCCTTTTGCCTTAAATTGGACATCTCATCATGAACAATGATGCCAATGGTCAATTCGCAGCCTACCTGCATGGAAACACAACCCCCTATGCGCGGTCGCGATCCTTGTGACATGTTGATTTTGCGTGCATCTCTCTTATCGCGCAGCCCCCACACAGACTCTTTTATAGTCCCGCGCTCTCTTTCGACTGCCTGGAGCGCTGAGATTGTGCTCCCTACGGCTAGTTAGCTAGTTGCACCATCTGTGCGAGACTTCAATTCACCTTCCAGTATAGTCCGTGGACACTCCTCAATTTCCCTCGCGATAGCCGATGCCACGTGTTCTACCTTATGTGGTGTGCTCCCTTTGTTACTACGTTCGGTAAGATGTAGTCTTAACCATGGTAGCAGGGTCATAAATTCTCGGCGCCAATCTTCTAATGCAGTGATATGACCATCCATATCTTGCCTTGTCATCCTTAGTTTATTGACGAGACATGCTTGCGTGACCTCGTTTTCTGGTCTTTTGATCTCAACGTCCTTCAACATGCTTTTCTTCCTCAATCGTACCCGATCTTCTTCGACTCCATGAAGTCTAAGGTTCCCTCATCGAATGGCTTCTCAAATACTTATATGGTCATCCTCGTGTAGCTATGTGATTCCTTCGTCTTGGTCATTGTGCGCTATCATAACTGTGGGAGCTATTACGTGTGGCTTCCTTTTGGTATTCCCTTCAGAAATTTTGGTTTCTACTCTATTTCACACCTTTGGAATCATCTCTGTGCTCAGGGTTTTGCACATGGTCCTATAGGCCCATCGAACCGTTGGCATGCATAGGTCCTAATTTTTTCGTCTCACCTGGTGAACCTTGTGCAATACTCTGCGCACCCTATACAATGCCTCATCATGGAGAATTGGTAGTGCACATTGCCTTTCTTGTTGTTGTGGTTTGTTCCAATTCTCTTGTAGGCTGGGGGTGGTGTGCACTTGTGCAGACTATACAACATATGTCTGTACCCATCAAGAAAGGTGGGCATGGGGTTTTCCAAAATGTAGGCACATCATCCTTCTGCATCCGTGCCAGTCTTCAAAAGTTCCTTGATGCGTACCCCGCCATCGTGTGGGTGTTGCATGCAGTGCCCACTTCAGCGCATCGAACCACCACTGTTTTGGTATTGCACTTACAAATTTGCTCAGAAATTCATCCACCATTGACAATCTGTCATATGTCGGCAGCTCTCTTGCCTCTATTGTCACACAACGTAATGAACTGATCATCATGTTGCAGTTCAGTGTTGTTACTTCGTGTAGTTGATTCTTCCATCGCTCTATCTCTTCATCTGAATCCGAAGTGCAGGAGCTTTCTCACTCCCATGAAATCCTTCCATCTGCAGTCAGATTCATTCAGTCCTCTCCTTGTGCAGTTATCTTGTAGATACAGTCAATATTGTCATAATTATCATCGTTGTGCACCGGTTGGTGTATCGCGCTCCTTCGACTGGATCTAGTGGTACTACTACGGGTAGTGACTTTTTCTCAAAGATCATTTTGCACTTCTTAATATTTATGACCCCATTCATATCGGTAGCCCAGTCTATTCCTAGTAGTGCGGGATAGGGATTGCTGTCATTGGCAATCTCTATCACTTCAAAATCCACCTGCGCACTCACGCCTTCAATATCGACTGTCACCCCTTGCAATCTTCCCATGGGAAAAACATTCTGTTGGTTCACCATTCATAATTGAATAGGGGACCATTGTAACGTGAGTCTGCCCATGCATTCCCATATTTGCTTTGGTAGTATATTTGTGTTCGAACCCAGATCCAGGATTACTTGATCCATTTCGCACTCTCCTATTTGCGCAATCAATCTCATCTCCCTTCTTGTGCGCAGTGCATGATTTCCAAGTTTTTGAACCACGCGTAGTTCTCCTGACCCCGCGTACCTAGTGATAAGTTCCTATAGCCCTTTAACTGCATTGTTGATGCGTAGCAGTCTCATCCATGTCTCCAGAAAGGTAGTGAGCATTGAAGGATCCATCCCTGGTTCTAGTTGATCCTTACTACCTGAAGTGGAGGCCTCCGTGAAGATCTTCTTAGCTTCCATGAATGTCTCCTTCACGCGTTCTAAGTCAAACTCGGTTTCCTTTGTATGAGCCTTGCGAACCCATGCATTGTCTTCTGGTTTCTTCCCTTTATCATCTCTCATGGTCATACCACTCCTGAGCATCATGTTTACATTTGGGTCTTCTTCATGCGGTTCAGACCTCATCATTTGTAAATTCTGGGTCAGAGGGGGCTGGAGTACCCCCTTTTCACGCATCTTCTCTATCAGCGAAGGGCAATCTTCTGCCTCATGATCAAACTGATTAAAGTACCAACATGATATCCTAGTTAGGTTCATACAATCGTGGCATAACACCCTGGCCCTCCACAATTGTAACAAACATCTGTCTGCGACCCCTTCTTGGTCCCATTCCACCTCGACCCTGACTGCGCCCCTGAAACCCAGCGCGCGCCATCCCTGAATTTGGGTTGAGGGCTTGCATTTTGGTCTGCACCCTTTAGGTAGGAGTCTGATCCATCATCATAGCTTTGGCAAGTGCATTCGTCATGGCCTACTGACTTACAGAAATAACAAAACAATTGCTGGGACGTCTGCATATACTTCTGCAACAGATGACAATTATCCGTGGTGTGTTTTCTTCCTATCTGGTAGATCACGCATCATAATGCAGATGCCGCGCTTGACCCCACCTATGCCTCTGGTCTTAATGGCATTGGCTCTCCCCCTGCCAAGTAGTTCGTGAACACTGGACAATGGTCCTTGTCGTGCCCTTGGCCTTTGCATTTTATGCATAATACTTCCTCGCACACCTCCAGCCGAGTTGTCCTATCCTATTTCAAACTTTGCATATCTAGACACAGATTTGGTAGTTGCACATGGATTTGTTGGAATCCCAACCTAGGGTCTTGTATAGGGGTCTCATGCAATATCATTTCCATCTACAACGCTTCGGCTTGGGTGGAAAGTTTTTGCTGTGATAGCGTCGTCCTTAAGTGTGGCGTAAGTGAGGCCACAAACCATGTGCGATGATGTGCATCTGTTAATGTCATATTGGCTTCATGGATCATACTCTTCAACCTGTGGTCCAGATCCTAGGGTGTCTCACCTGGGAGCATCACGATTTCCTTAAACCCGATGATTGATTGTGTCTCTAATTTTGGCCTGCTTAATATACCACGTTAATGCACGATCCTGTAGTGCGCTCCCTAGTGTAGCCTTTTTAATATTATCATCCACGACGCCCTGTACTTCCCATACTGCTCTTATTGCGATTCAGAATTGGTCCGGATCTTTATTTCCTACTCCTCTGAACACTGAGAATTTGATTGCACTTGCCATACTGAGCTGCGGTGGTGGTAGAGGTGGAGTGGGTGGAGATGGAGTTGAGGAGGGTGAAATGGGTGACATTTGGGTGGGGGTGGTAAACGTGGAATTATTTGTCTTATCAAACTGATTACACTTCTTAGAGAGACTTTCATGAGCTCCTCCTCCCTTTCCCGCGGGGATAAAATTAGGGGACTATTTTCCAACTCCTCACTACTTCCTCTTCTGTAGATCTTTTTGCTTCACATAGTCCCAAACATTAATTTACTCACATAACCCACTTTTCACACAATAGAATCTTAATCCAAGTGTTCAATGATTTAATATACTTACCTCACAGTCCATTGAGAAAACATCGCTCTGCCTCACTGTAGCTGACGATCGTGTCTACCACGAACTCAGTGATAAATCCTCCTATTATTCAGTCGACCCTGTGGTCCACAACTCGCGCTATCTTATCTTTTGAGGCTTCTAGTCTATGCACTAGTTCCGGAGTCCATGCTATTGGTTTGTCAAGCCTACACATTCCTTGGTTGTTTGCTAACTTCGTGATCCACTCATACAGCTTAGATGGAAAATATGCAAAGAAAATTTCATGGATTTCCATGCACAAATAGCACTCCAACCACTATTCCTTAGACACTCGCATATTTTTGTTTTCCTGCGTCGCGAACTCATGAATCTTCTTGTCCAACCACTCTTCAATTTCTTTCTTTATAGGATTCCAATGTCACGACATCATACATCCTTTATGTAGGTCCCAGTCCCGATAATGGAACGATTTGTTGGCTTGCATGGGCTTGACCCAGGTTCAGATGTGATTTAGCCAAGAAAATCCCAGTACTATTGGCCCTTTCGGCAACAATCCGCAGAGCGCGGACTAAGGTCTCACCCGAAGTAGTATGGGAGGGTGCTAGAACTAGGTTTCCTCACCCTTGGGATGTCTGATGGGCTTCTGGAGGTCCGCGGTTTGACCTGTCACTATGCGCACTTGCGATCCCTTCGCAACTTGCAGTGTGGCTTCCGCGCAACCCTACTCAGGGAACAAACCATATAATACCAAAGTCCCTTACTCCTTAACCAATTACTTAACTTGTGTGTGTAAGATTTATGGTTATTACAACATATTCAACAATCATATCAGTGAGTGTGATACATAAACCAATACAAACATAAAGAAGATAATGCACAACAAATACACAGAAATAGGAATCAACTTCTCTTTTATTAATCTCAATCTCACTTACAAAATCAACACCGCCTTACGCACTCAGATGTAGGGGTCCGCGCACTTAGCTGCAAACTCTACTAGGCCTCTGTGAACTTAGCTGTAGAGCCTCTTCCTACTACTATGACCCAATACACTTAGAATCCTACTCTAAGCTTGAACCATTCCTTCGCTACTTACTCTATCATCGACTCTCTTTACAACTTAGAGCCTCGCTCTATTTGTACAATCCCATGGTCTGCGGACCATGGATAGGTTGACATGACTTCACATTACATTACTTTTGGGTGGAAAACCCTATGAATTAACCTCTACTTTGCGCTTCGTGCCCGCAATTTGTCGAGTCTTACAAAACCTTTGACCCAAAATTGGGCTTTGAGCCCCAAAACCTACTGTGGGCGGATTCCATGCCCAACAGCTGAGTTCAAGTTTGATGGAAGCTGTTTACTCTACGATGGATAAATATCCTATTAAGTCAATATATAAATAGAGATTCATGCTTCTGTCATGAATCTCTCATATCATCAAATCACTCTTTTATTTCCATGCAATCTGAAAAACTATTAATTGTTCATGAAGAATAGTAGCAAATTATTGAGACAATTTTATCTTTTATATTAAAAATACTCATGTTTCTATTGCAGAAGGCAATTTAGAAGTATTAAAAACAATTTTAAGTTTAAGATAACGTGACCCATTATTATTTATGATGCACGATTTGTGATCCTATTTATACTTGTTTTAGTTGCTTTGAGTTCTATCTAAGTAGTTGTTGACGGTGCTAGATTCTGCCAACATTCCAAGGGGATCACCCCAATGTAAATTCCCAACTAGACCTCACACCATTTGGTGTAGGAATCCCATCCAATCATACGGTCCGGTCACCATTGGAATAGTTTTCCAAGAAATGCCTTGGTTACAATCGAACATAAGAGAACACAACGCCTCTTTGGGATGACAGAGACGTGAGCTTTGTGGAATACTCAGTGTAAGGTGTACGAGGGATACTTCCATGGATGGTGAAGGAAATGAGCCAATGGTTATAAAAGTAATAGTACTATCCTAAAGAGGGATCCACGGTAAAGAGAAAGACTTGTTGTGTACCTGCATATTAGTCCACATAATAAATAGCAATAGTTAAAGCATAAAAACATTCATTCAATGACATCCATAACCAAGAAACAAAATAGTACATTGAATTAGCATGTAAATAAAGCAACATATACCATACACATAACCAGAATAATCCAATTATATACACGATACATGTATGAAGGAATATTCACTCATTGAGATTCTAATTATAGGTGTAAGATCCCAAGAACAATGTTACATGAGTGAAACACCATATCCAATAGTGGAAGACAAAGCCACAACTTGCTTCTCCAAAGAATAATCTATCTCCTATGTAGTACAAGAGAAGCGAGGCTAGGCCTCCAAAATCCCAGTAAAATCTTGGTCCCCCAAAGCCTCTTGTTTGAGTTATGAGGAGCTATTTATAACAAATACAATGACCCTTGAGCTTCTCATGACTCTAACATTTATGAATATTCATATTCTAATATGAATTATTACATTCCAATATGTGGCCATTCATATTCCACTTGTGTCCCTTGGATTTCATTACATAACATATATTACATGATACAATTTACACATGAGAAGGTGGCCTAATAAAAAAAAATTGCTAAAAGACAAAACTCATCAAATGAATAGATCATGTACTTCTTCATGGAGTTTAATATTGATATAAGTGTGCCATTCTCTAAAATCCTTTGTGATGGCTTCAATCTGGTTTGGAAAGTCTCCTTTGTAGCTCACCCTCACCTCCAATGCCTCTAACAATATGTTCTTGGAGCTCGGCTAGACATTATTCTACAACCATGAAAGCTTCACGTGAACTTTGACTAGTGCAAAGGCATACTACTGAATAAAATCTTTGGTCACTTCCAAGTGTTCCTGTTCTGTTACCCTGCTTGATTTGTTCAATGTAATCTCTGATCTCCTGAAATATGACCTCCCTACCTCTGATTGCTTCAAGGGATTGGATGGCAGGAATCACGTGCTTTTGTATAACAGAATCAAACCTATTATGCACCCAGTTATATGTAGCCATAGTGTTAACTGGATTTTCTCCCAAATGTGAGTAATTATGTAGGTGGAGTCTCAATTGCACTCTATATATTTACGTGGAAATATTATCCTTCTTTTCCAAATTCTCTGAGTCATTTGGATATTTCGCAATCCACTCCTGCATCTGGTTAATTGCCCTGGTTGATATCTTTAGGAGCTTCACTACTTCTTAGGCATTCTTATGAATGCCAATGATAGGAGCCATGACCTGTTGTATAAGTATCATCTCATTGTATAGTTGTGCCACAATATCCTCCATTGGTCCCAATTCATCTAACATGGTTAACTGGCATTCTGTAGTATTGGAATTTTGTGATAACAACTGTTTGTTCTCCATTGCAAGATTCTCTACCTATTGTTTCATCGTAGAAATTTCTCTTCTCAGCATGACATTCTCATTTAGTAAATAATTTTAGTTATCATGTGCCGCTATATCGAATGCAACATTAGTTTCCATAATTGCCCTCTGATTTCTTCTAGTGATGGATGTGATCACCTTTTTTATCGCTATTGAGACTGGGTTTTGAGGATTATTGGGAAAGTACCTATGCCTTTGCTGCATGATCCTCTTCATTAGCTAATCAAATGTTACACTGCAAACATCTGTTACTATGTCTTCTGGTGGAGGTGTAATCCCCATCTCTCCGAATGAAATATGCCCTCCTATGAGTGGTTGTTCACCTAGAGTACCAGGCTCATCATCCATGGGTTGGATGGTGTATTCTTCCTCATAATTCTCCTCCTCTAGTTCATGAGTCAATTATTCTTCTTCTAGCCTCTATGTTGCTTCCTCCTCCTAAGACTACCTCCACTACTATTCCTTTACCTGTCTCCTCTCTTCTTCTACTACCAGTTGCCTCTCAAGCAACTCTTCCTGCTTCTTGCTCTCCTCTTCTTCTCCTTCTCTCCTCTCTAGTTATGTTTGTGTAGCTCCTATATTTAAAGGATCAAATTTCCATTTTCTGCTTCTCTCACCTGATGAGTACTTGAGCCTTTTCCTGGGAGTCAAATTCTTTACCTAAGGAGTCGTTTCCTCCTCCTCCTATTTATGCTCCTACAAGTTCTAAGTTGGTGCTGCAACATGAGGTGAATTGGTGTTCATGGCTAGATGTGTATTCATTCTATAATTGCACCATTTCTTTATCTTTTCATCCTCTGATTGACATATTGATGAATACCTTGTATTATGCCCAATCCTTTCACAATGCTTCCTGATAATTCGCCTAATATTATATGGATGGAAATATTTGGTGGCAAATTGTAGGCGGTTTAACTCTCCTGTTTTGGATTCTAATGTCATGTGACTCTTTAATTCATATAATATGATCCTTAATGGAAATATGGGCCAAGGGGGTTTCTTCCTCCTGTGAAGAGTTCCTGACAGTCTTGTGTCCAATTGATTTTCCATCTCTTCCATGACCACCTTGTTTTTCACATATTGTGACATAAGATGAGGGGTTGTTTGTCATTCGAATAATCTGATGTAAGTTCCCTCAGGAGCTACAAAACAATCCAAAATATCTTGAAGATACTCCTTCACTTGATCTGTCATGCATGGCAGATCATTCTTGAATATCAGGTGAAAGATGACTGCAAAGAAGTGTTCATCCAATCTATTGTGAGCACCTCTAAAGCTTCCTTCTGATAACATCCTATAGTGGACATAAACTAAGAACTTCTGTTTAGGATTCTAGTTCCAATACAACTTTGGAAATGCATATCATGCACAGATACCATCTAAGATATATGCAAACATGTAAAATTTTGAAGCTTGATTTTCTTGCAAAGATGCTTTGACCTACCCCACCTATAGCTGCAACTCAAATGATAGTATATCCACCAAATTAAAATATTTTCCCAGTTCACCACCAAATTGAGCGTATATATCTAGTTCTCTTGGAATACCTCAACATTCTTGTGCCCAAACATCTGACAATACATAGCTATCAAATACTAATATACGTCTCTCAATATCTTTGTTGGATAAACTATTATTGAGCGATGGTGGAACTTGGTGGGTTCTCATCACCATTTCTTGATAATATCGGTCATGCCAAGGTTAGCCCATCTTGTGTAAAAGGAATTTTTTGCATATTCATTGGGCTTGAGCATCTTATAATATGTCTGCATATCCTCACCATAATAGGTGTTGAGGTGTCTGCCACTTTCACTGCATAGCACAAGGTGTGAATCATCCATATGTGTAATTATCCATTCTATAGCTTCAACACATGGCATGACCGAATATCTACATGTGATCTTGTGTATCCAAGATTGCTTAATGTTTATTTATGAATTCACATATTTATAAGTCCTTATGGAATTTCTCCTGCATAAGTGTGTTGTAGATCTTGCTCCGGGTCACCTTTGTCGTATTTTCAATAAAACACAAGTGTTGGATAGCTGGCATTGTATGGATGGCTAGTGGCTACAAGTGTGTTGGCATTGATGTCCACAACCATGCTCGGAGATGTGTTGGGAAGATTGGATTTTTCTGACTGTTGGAAGGAGTGTTGGTATTGATGTCAACCAGACTAGCATAAAGATTTGTGGTAGCAAATGTTAGCTTTGATGTCCACTAGGCTAGCTATGATGGAAACATATATGTCAAGCTCAGGAGGAGTCCCATAGTTGCTGCAACCTCTGGTAAAGAATCATCATAGTAACAAGCTTATTGGAGAAGCCATAAAATGATGACTATGGTGGTTGGGAGTCCAATAATTTGTAGGAGGTTATGCCTCAAGAGATCAACTCAGATACTCTAGGAGATGGTATAGTTGGAAATTGCTCTGACAGCTATTTCTAATGGTATGTGGAAGTGTACAAATGGCCTCCTGGATCAAGAGTTATTCCGAGTCAAAGTTTGGTGACTTAAGCCATGATAATAGAGTTCAAAGGGGCCCGAGATGGCATATCAGAAAGTCAGAGCAGGCAAGGACCAGAGGACCTTGGAATATCAGAGGTTGGTGTTATCGGGAAAAGCAGTGTCCATTCAGAGCTACTAGTCCCACTAAGATGGGTAGCTATCTTAGAAGCAAACAAACTAAAGTTACTTGTGTTTTCCTTTATGAGAAGTAGATGAGAGAGAAGCAGAGAGTACCAACTTTAGTCTTTCGCTTGGCTCCTTGCTTGTTTCCTCTCCCCTTTGACAGATCTTTTCCACTCCTTCCTCACTTGTCCCGCTTCAAAGAACACCTGTAGAGTCAAAGAAGCATAATACCATCAAAGCATAGAGATCGACAATCATAAACAATATAGGATCAGATATATATTGACCATACAAATACATATATCAATTCAATATTCAAAGACATACAAGAATATGGAGGGAAACTCAAATAGCTTTATTGATAGAAGTAGTAGAAGAGAGGATTACAACCCATTGATATGACCCAGTGCCATCCTCCCAGCATGAAAGCCTTTCTTCACCTCATGAAAAGATAGATCACCCAACACTATGATGTTCCACAAAGAAACCAACAACACTTCCTTACAAGATGCAAAATTCCAGCCTCTGGATCTCTAGGATGAGGGATCCATATATAGAATTTTGCAGGTGGGTGAGTCAGCTTATGGGTTTTTGATTAGTGTCATTTCTTTGATAGTTCTCAATTCCACTTGGAGATTTCATGATCTCTTACTCATCCCTAGGCGAATTCGGAGAGGCAAGTGTCACAGGAGAAGTTTCTGGAAGATTCCATGATCATCCACCTTGCAAACTGTCTCTGCCATTTGTATACTCTCGCCCATTGCACCCCATAGAAGGGCTTTTCAGTATGCATCACAACCCCCATGTGCATTAGGTGAGATGCATTTCACTTTGACCATGGAGCAGGTGAGATGGTCCAGTTTTAACCAGTTCTGAGCAGTTTTTCATGGAGAACTTCTGGGATATGATGTAATCAGCTGACCTTGTTCCTTTAGGGTATGAAACAAAAATTTTAGGGAGTTATAAGCCCTTGGTTTAAGGACATATAAGATTGGGGTTGTTGTGCCCAAATATGTCTATAACAATTTCCCCCTAAAGCATGAGGTTGTAAATCTTTTGATGTGGGATGAAATGCTTTATCATGAGGATTCGAGGTTTTTTCGCACTGGAAGGTGACATGTAATAAGATACAATACAATACATTATCTTCATTTTGTTTTCATGATCTAGTTGAGGCGAGCATTCCCATGCTCAACTTTTATAAATTCATTTTCATGTACATAAGACATACAACCATTTGTATGGCAGACTGATGATTCTAATAGAGCCATCATCCTTTGGTTTGGATGATTATCTGTGCAATTATGATGTACATTTGATGTCTTTATTTTCCTGAATATATCGCAGCCTGGATGGATGAAACTAGATCCAGGGTCTTCAAACTCGTTCAATCTTCTCCTGAAGTACAAGTCGATCCATGTGAAAAGATGTTCTGAAGTCGAACATGGAAAGACATCACCTGATTACCAGCCAATGATGTAAGATGTTAACAGGCGCGAGAGGAATCACCGATAATGATAATGACCCTCAAGGTACTGCAGACAATTCACGTGGTGTGAATACATGAGTTGATGTTGAACACCATGCAAAATCTTTCGGTCGAAGGCCATTGATGTAAACCTGTCGCCCGAAGTGAGAAACTTGCCATTGAGGCATGCAAGCTTCAAAGTACTGAAAAGGTTGTTCCTAGGTTGACTTCTCAGATAATGAGCTGATATCAACAAAAAGTGACCCATCGTAGGAGGGCATTAATGAATCCCACATCTACGACACGGGATGGAGCAAATGATTTTTTGGAGGTGAAAACAATCTGATGATACAAGGTTCAGGGTGGCGGTCATGAAAGAATGAAGGGGGAAGGTATTGCGGTTGATGAGACACAAAATGGGTTGGTGAATTCTCTGAGCGACTTCTCTTGAACATATCAACGACACTGAAATGGATTGGCAGCGTTAACTCCAAAAATGGATGGTACGGTGGACCAATGGTGATATGACCGGTGAACGGAATAACCCAACCCAATTCAATCATGGTGATGCTGTGAAAGTGTCATGTTCAAGAGCGACCTACTACCAATAAAGTTTCTTCAAGTTTTCTTCCCAATTTTTCCCCATTCATATTTCTGACCAGTACCTCTTTATTTTTGTCAAGCTTGAGGAGGATAACATATGATTGTTCTATAATTTGCCCTTCGGGCAAATTCGTCGCTATGTTTTAACGAGCCTAGCGACAATGAAACTCGCTCTTGTCTGCATGGACAAGTTTGTCGCTATTGTTTTAACAAGTTTAATGAAAAATATAACTCAGTAATTTTCAATTTTAAAGAGTCTGAAAAGAGTCAGAAAGAAAACTCCAGTATTCCTTTTTCTTAATATAATCCCTTAAGTCCGAAAAAGTATAAAATAATACGAAAGGGATGAATTTTCGATAGTTTTAACGAGTCAAACAAGACAAGCGCTCGATCTTTTTGTGTAATGATCCCTTAGGTCCAAAATATTAAAATCTAGAGGGATAACACTTCCGAACAAAATCACTCATCGCAGCTATTCCTCAAAAGGGGTAAACAATCAAATGGAGGCGTATGATCGGCTAAAAAAGAGTGGAGGTAGTGGTAAGAACATGATCAAGGCTCAAAAGCTGATGATAGTGAGATCGCAATGGTTATTTACAGAAGGTGGGTTCATTTTTTAATGAGCTTAAACTTTGGTGGAACATATGCTCATTGCTAGGTTTATTTTTTAACGAAATTTAACTTCACGTAAAACTGCTTGTGATAATGGTCATTGATATTTGATTCACCGTTAACACTATGTTCTTTTGACGGTTGTACTACCTGTTCAATTACTCCATCAAACTGATTAGAAATGAGAATACAAGCTTGAAAAATGAGTTTAAAAACCAATGCCCTACTTGAATTACGTGAAAAGTAACTTAAAAGTAGTTTTTACCCCTCATTTTACCATTTCACTTGAATTTGGGATTGCTAGAGTTGTGGAGGTGTTTTCCCCCTTGATTTTCATCAACTAATTCCAGGAGATTCTGTGGATGATTTTCAGCGCCGTCTGGACCAGGTAGGAGCTAAACCTAAGCTCTTCAATTGCATTCTTTCCTTTCTGAATTCTGAGCATGTTTTCCTGCTTTTTTGAGCCTCTGGGGTTTGAACAATTCGTTCTGTCCCTATCGCACCTTGTATACATCGAAAGGTGCGATGCATACTAG
Organism: Pinus taeda; assembly: GCA_000404065.3. Lineage (NCBI taxonomy): Eukaryota > Viridiplantae > Streptophyta > Pinopsida > Pinales > Pinaceae > Pinus > Pinus taeda. Next base: position 19,889 of record APFE030072519.1, read on the forward strand.
GCTGGCCATTGGCCAGTCAGTATGCATCCCACCCAATACATAGCTAGGGTGCGATGGGTGCAAGGAGGAAAACTTTTGCACTGATTTTTCATGGAATTTTTGTCTGTTTTTTACCAAATCAGGATCCGAATTCTTCTCTTGTTTGTTTTCTAGAGATTCATCGGAGAAAAATGGTCATCACATGGCATGAACGCAAGCATGAAGAAGAGGACATGGTTGCCTTACATGATCCGGGTATGGTAATTGCTTTGCGGAACTGTGGCTTGCTCAAGTTCTTCCACATATCTAGCATGAGGCAACAAATCAACTTGTTGCAATATTTCCTCGATGCATGGGATCCTACCAACCAAGTGTTCCAGATTAGAGGCAAATCCATCCCGTTGACTGTTGAGGACATCTACTTTTTGACCGGTTTATCGAGGTGGGGTGCCCCTCTCTCACTATCAGGTTCCACCCGTGGGGGCGAATCCGTGAGGGATTATATTCACTGATACTATAGAGAAGGATCTCAGCCAAGCAGGGACAACAAGATTAGTATCCGAGATGCCATTGATTGGTCCTTGAGGACTATCTTATTCACCTTTGCTGTATTGGCTGGCAGCACGACTCTTCACTTGGCCAACAGGTCTTATATGCAGTATGCCTTGGAATGCCTTGAACCAAAGGTATTCAACTGGTGTGATGCAGTACTTCTGGTGATAAAATAACAACTTACCAAGGTGAAAAAAAGAAGATCCAAGAACTTCGGTTATGGTTCTATTTTGACCGCTTTCGCCTTAGAGAAGATCCCATTGATGCAGCCATAGTATATTTCACTCGGTCTGCCACCACCGACTGAGCCACAGATGTAGAGATGGGTTTACCTTATGGCCAGACATGCTGATCAATCATAGGTTTCATTCTATGATGCCTTCTTCGAGTGGTTCAACCATCAGCTGATGGTTTATGGCGAGTGTCCGTATGCTGGGATGGATTTCCGGGGTGACCCAGATTTGGTGTTGCTGGTTGGCGAGCAGTGGGGTGTCATAGGTTAAAATCTCTGACCATATCTCTGTTTATTGCTTTTATAATGTTCTTGTGCTTTTTAAATGTTTATCAAGACTAATCAAAACTCATGTGTTGGTGCAGATATTGGACGAGTGCGACCAACAGTGCGCGCCTGAGAGCAGCAGCTGCTGTTCCAGCACGAGAGGCTGTAGAGAGGGTTCCTTCATGATTTAGATGTATCCGAGACTCTTTTAGTGTTGCAGGATCAGATCGAGGGTCTCACCCTTGGTATTTAGGATGTGAGGACCGACGAGCTGTGTCTGAGATTACAGCGCCATACCACTGGCGTGCCGAGCCGATGGACTAGGCTCTTACACATGATTGCACAGGCGGTGACCTGTTATCACCAACACCATTAGACTAGGGTGCTCCCTAGCATTTTTTGTTTTTGGGTCTTATGACTGATTTTGTCCTGGACACATAACACTATGTACAAACTATAAATAGTTATATATATTTTTGATTTTCAGAGCTTTATTTTGGTTAAGTTATATGATTCTGATGCAAATATTGATGAAATGTTTTTCTTTTATAAATGTTGCAAATGTCTATCTAACACATAGTTTGCTAATGAATTGGTTAATGTGTTTAAGATTATGGAAATGTGTTGATATTGAATAGAATCAAGCTACCTTTCCAAAACCTTGACCCTTAGGAACATATGATAGATAGCTGGATTCCAAACAGAATAGATGCTGGTAAGCTGTAGAATGATGAGTTATGAGTCTAGCCTGACGAGAAGTCGGCGTATGCCATGCGTGATGGCATCAGAGAGGAGCTCCATCAATGCACTGTATTCAACGATGTTGTTCATCGATCAGCCAATATATACCCCTCTGGAACTCACTAACTCTCCGCTTGGATCAAAGATGGCCCAGGCTATAGAAGATAGGTTTCACATACTACGACTTGCTCCGTCAACATATCCAACAAATTATTCCAATAGGTTCGACATCTGCAACAAATGCAAAAGTGGATTACCTAACCAAAATGATTACTCTTAACAAAAACAAAAATGTAACAAAAGCATATGAAGAGGTTACTACGCTTGGTCAAGCATAGTAACGCTTAAGGTACAACCCGTTTCGGGGTTGCAACAATGGAATCCCATCGTAATCTACTAGCTCGTAGGCTCCTTTTGTTAGTACATGCTTAACAATATAGGGACCCATCCATAAAAACTGGAACTTACCTGCTCCCAATTTATCAGATTCCTGATCGTAAAGTAAGACCAGGTCACCTTCTGAGAAGACATGGGGTTTGACATTATTGTCAAACTGCGCCTTGACTCATTTCTTATGCACTTCATTAGCCAAGGCGGCGTCACAATGGGTTTCATCCAGTTGGATTAATTCCAAGAAATGAGCCTCTTCCTTCGAAGTTCCGGGGAGAAGGTCGACTACGAGCTTAAGAGATGAAATTCCACAATGAATTGGTAAGACTGCTTCCAGGCCATACACCGGCTAAAAGGGTGTAAATCGGGTTGCACTTCTCACCGATGTCCAGTATGCCCACAAGGCCGAGTACAGGATTAGGTGCCAGCTCCGTTTATGGACTCCAATCATCCTTTGTAGCATGCGCTTCAAGACTTTGTTGATCGCCTCAACTTGCCTGTTAGCTTGCAGATAATACGGAGTAGAGATGTCATGGGACAATCCTAATTTGGCAGCCAATTCAATCATCATGTGATTGTGGAAATATGATCCATGATCTGTGACTATGGCTTGTGGAACACCGAATCTGGAGACTAGATGATTGAAAAAGAAAAGAGCAGTTGTTTCGCCGTTGTTGTTTAATGTAGGCATCGCCTCGGCCCATTTCATAAAATAGTCAATTGCGACTATGATATACCCATGTCCCCCGGTCGAGGTGGGGTTATATGTCATGAAATCTATGCCCATTTGGCGAAAGGCTCAACAACAACCACTGGATGCAGAGGTGCGGGTGGTATTCTGGTTTTGCGGTCGAAGATTGACAAGCATGGCAACTTCTGACTGTGGTTATGCAATCTTTGAACATTATTGGCCAGAAGTAGCTTTCATGTAAGATATTTTGTGCCATAACATAACCAGATTGATGCCCCCCACACGTGCCTGAATGACAATAGTTCAGGATTTTTTCAGCCTCCTCATGGGTGAGGCACCTTCGTAGAACTGTATCGATACCACGATGGTAAAGTGTATCATCGACGATCATGTAGTCTTTTGCTTGGTATCGAGTACATTATTGTTCTGAACGAGAGGTATTAGACCTATATGTTTGGGTTTGGAGATAGATCATTATATCTCCATACCACAGATGACTTGAAGATATCAGAAACAAAGATTCATCCACGATTGTTGCTTTGGACGTTGGACCGTTCGACGATGATGGGAAGTCGCATAATAACTCCGCAAAACCAGAGATTTCTTTGATTTGGATTTTACGAATTCCAGATCAAACTCTTGCAAAATAGCTATCCATTTCAAATATTTGCCCCCAAGCAACTGTTGCGACAAGATGTAAGTCATAAGGTTGCAACCTGACAAATGCGAAAGAGGATATAGTGTCAAAATATCTGTACTGCTTGAATAGCTGCGAGAGCTCGCTTTTCAACATAGGAGTACTTACTTTCTATGTATTTTAAGTTTCTACTTAAATAATAGATAGGATGTTTGATTCCGTTGTCTTCTTGAACTAAAACCATTGCGATGGTCGTATCTGCTGCAGCCAGATACAGGTTAAAGTCTTTTTGATAGTCAGGAGCGTACATTAATGATGCTTTTACTAGGGATTTCTTTAGAGCATCAAGGGAAGCTTGTGCGACCTAATCCCAGTTGAAGGGCACTTCTTTTGTCAATAGATGCATATAACCTTTAGCAAGTTCATCGTAATTTGGAATGAACCTGCTCAGAAAGTTTGCTTTCCCTTGGAGTTTCTGAATCTGAAGCAAATTTGAAGGTGGAGGCAGATTGATGATTGCCTGAACCTTACATGGGTTGAGATGAATCCAATCCTTTGAAACCACAAAGCCAAGTAAATGACCAGAACCGATACAAAACACACACTTATGTGGATTGAGTCGTATCTTGTAGTTTTGACAACATAGAAATATTGCTCTCAAATGTTGCAGATGACCAGTCTGCTTTCGCGAATGAGCTGAAAGATCGCCGAGATATGGTTGAACGATGTTCTTGATGTCATGGAAGGCATAATTCATTTCCCTCTGAAAGGTTGCCCCTATGTTCTTTAAACCAAAAGGTAACTTACGGTACACGAATATGCCCCACAGACAAATAAATGCAGTCTTTGACTGGTCCTGTGGGCGGATATTTATTTGATTATACCTAGAAAATCCATCCATAAACGAAAATATTTTGCATCCGACGCATTCATCAATTATCTGGTCGATGAAGGGTGTAGGGTAGTTATCCTTTGGACAAGCTTGATTTACATCCCTGTAATCGACGAACACTCTGATTGTTCCTTGCTTTTTCATCATAGGAACAATATTCGATACCCAATCAGTTAGAGGAACTGGGTAAATGAAACCATCATGTAAAAGTTTTTCAACTTCTGCCTTAATGGCAGCGGCTTTTTTCAAGTGCACCGGCTGAAGCCGTTGTCGTACTGGTTTGACATCTGGATACATCTTAATTTCATGTTCAACTATGCTCGAGTTAGTGCCTGGCATTTCTTCATATGACCAAGCAAAGACATCTCTGAACTCGTGAAAGAGAGTGTAATATACTTCCAGTTCTAAATAAGAACAAGATTTTCCGACATGAATATTCTGTACAACATCTGGTTTGGTCGAGATATTTATGGCGATGGTTTCTTCAATATTGGATAGATTTTGCTCGGAATCCACCGTATTTACAGTATTTGATAGAAAATAAAAAAGTAAAGGATGATTAAGGTCGCTGGAAGAATCTTCGCTGTAATCCAGAAGATGGGAACGATGGTGGAAATCTTCCCATGGTGCCTCTCCTATCATCATCGACTGAATGATTCCTTCATCTGTATAATGTACATGCAACCAAGGATCTAAAGAGGTACCATATTCCTTAGACCTATCTACCCAAACGCTTGATGAGCATTGCTTTGGGTTCGCCGCCCAGGCCAAGAATATTGATTGCTACAATATTTCCATGGGGCTTGGAGGCAAAACCTGGTGATGATCCATGCTAATATCATGTTTGGAAATTCTCTGAATAGAAGATACCATATTGCAGTTTCTCACCGTGGCCACTTCCGCCAGATTGTTTGGAGGCGGTAGGGAAAAAGTACTCATCAATGTAGGGTCTTTTAGCAGGCCTACTCCGATATTTTGAAGCGATTGAGAGCTTCCGTGGATCATCGGAATGCTTCCCGTAGCTTGTCAACTGTTGGGGAGAAAGGTTTGTTGGTCGACGATTGTAATTCCTCCTTGAAAAGGAAATGAAATCTTTCTGAAGTATGTCAACAAAATGGCATCTATAGCGTAAATCCAAGGCCTCCCTAGTAGGATGTTTTAATCGAGGTTTCCATCGATAACTTCAACATCAATTTCTACTGTTTTGCCCCCCAATTCAACTTGCAAGTTACTTAAAATCCCGTATGGGGTGTATGTCCATCCATCGAATTCTTTTAACGTCGTTGATGATCGCGACAAGGGTGGTGATCCTAAAGTTTTCCAGCAACTCATTGAAATTATGCACGTAGATGCCCCCTCATCAATAATTATTTGATGAACAATTTTGTTGATGACTTTCACTTGAATGAGGAAAGCGAGTTGAGCTGGTAACTGAGGTTCATATCCTTTATGATTAAAGGCCACGAGATTGGAATCCACTGGGTCAATCCCGCCTATTGCTGATAATAGAGCCTGCTTTTGGGAGGGGAAATTTTGCAGTACCTCAAGTGTCGACATAGCGGACGACGATTGGGCCAGGTCCTCTACTATATTATAATTCTATGCTGCTCTGGCATGAGGATCCAATGCAGATTTGTGTACTACTCCCTTTGGTGGATTTATTGTTAGCTCAAGAATGATGGGTGGCACAACTTCGGTCAAAGTTGTTGTCGAACTACTAGGTTGATCTGTAGCCTTGTTGTTTGACAGTTGTGGATTCTCGTAATATTTATTCCTTGTCGATATTAAAGCATCATTTTGTTGTTTCGAAATGGACAACATAAGCACTTGGGATGGGGAAGCATTGTTGCTAAAAACCAAATTGGTTTCTGGGTTTGGAAACGGACCAATCAATGCCGCTAAAGTTTTTGATTTCTTAAAGAATTTCTTAATTTCAGCTTTATGTGGACAATTTCTCATCCAATGATCCTCATCGCATATTTGACACCCCAAAGGAGGTTTCCTTTGCCTAGAAGGTTTTGCAAAATATTTTCAGGAGACAAATCATCCTGCTTCTTCTTTTTCCCTTTCTTTTTCTCTTGCGTCCTGGTTGCTTCGGTTCTTTGCTTTTGTCAGTTGACATGACATTAACCTCCGAGGCAAGATGTTCTTCATTTTCATTTTGACCGGAAATCATGCAGGATTTCTTAGATGTAGCCTTTGCAGTTTTCGTGCTTGTTGTTCCTATCACACCATCGTTGGCATGAGAGTCTTTGTTTGAGTTAGGAGGAGGAGGAACAAAAAACTCTGGTCCAGGAACATGGAGAATTTTGTTGTAGAGTGTGCCAGACTGAGTATAGATCAAGTCTAGATATTCTGCATGAGCAATGACTTTCTCTTCAGTGACAACTCCTCCCTTAGCCACATCTTCTGTAATAGAAGGTAAAAATGACTTAATAAACCATTCAACTAGTATTTGATTAGGGACATATGTTTTTACCATTCTATGACGACGTCGCCACTCATGAATATGATCAGATATGTGAGTGGCTGTCGTCTGCTTGAAATTGGTAAGAAGTTCCATTCCTGTTTCGTACCTTATTGGTAACTGAAAATGGGTTAAAAAGGTGGTGGCAAGGGCACTGAAGTTATCGAATGAAGCTCTAGGTAATTCGATGTACGATTTTGTTGCCAAACCAGTTAACGTTCACTGAAAAAGGTGACAATTACATCATATCCCGGAAGTTCTACATGAAAAACTGCTCAGAACTGGTCAAAATTGGACCATCTCACCTGCTCCATGGTCAAAGTGTGATGCATATCACCTAATGCACATGGGGGGTGCGATGCATACTAAAAATCCCTTCTATGGGGTGTGATGGGCGAGAGTAGACAAATGGTAGAGACAGTTGCAAGGTGGATGATCATGGAATCTTCAAGAAACTTCTCCTGTGACACTTGCCTCTCTGAATTTGCCCAGGGATGATTAAGAGATCATGAAATCTCTAAGTGGAATTGAGAACTATTAGAGAAATGACACTAATCAAAAACCCAGAAGTTGACCTTGTTCCTTTAGGGTATGAAACAACACTTTTAGGGACTTAGAAGCCCTTGGTTTATGGACATGTAAGATTGGGGTTGCAGTGCCCAAATATATCTATAACATTGGGATCCCATAACCTTAATGAAATTTATTTTGAGAAAATTTATGGTCCGAGAAAAAGGAAGGAATAGGAGAGGACATCGACGGTTTATTTCCAAAATGATTTATTTAAAAGAGACCCAAAAGGAGAAGGTTGACCATTGGGAGTCGATTCTCGAAATGTTGGATCATTAGAGAACTTTTGAGGTCTAAAATGGGCCTCCTAAGAAAAATGTACAACCAAAATAAACTGTATAAGAACCAATAGGATTCAATATGATGATGTCAACTGTGGGGGATGATTCACCTTTTTTGGGGTAAAAAGGTAAAAAGATTAAAAAGATTAAAAAATAATAAAATAATAAAACTATTTTTCCAACTTGTATTTTCAACTTATCTCCCTAAGTTTTTACTCAAATTTTGAACGAGAGTACTCATTTGATGCAAAATTTAATTCCTCGTCCAAGGATTAATCATGTTGCATACTTTCGATGGACCTTGCTACACAAAAAATGAGAAATACATGAAAAACATGATTGAAATCATGGTTTTTCATGTATTTCTCATTTGTCATGTAGTAGGGTACATCGAAAGTATTCAACATGGTACTCCTTGGATTAGGATTCAAATTCTACATCTAACAAGTGTTCACGCTCAAAATTTGAGTAAACCCATAGGGAGATAAGTTGAAAATATGAGTTGCAAAAGTAGTGTTACTTTTTTCCCTTTAAAATCTAATGATATAATATAATATTATTTTATTATTTTGGCTATTATTTTATAATTTCCTTAGGAGGCCCAATTTAGACCTCAAAATTCCCCTAATAATTGGAGATGACTCAAAAAATTTGGACCCCATATTGGAAGGACTAGTAGGAAACATATCAGAATATCGGAGCAGGTTGGAACCTTGGAAGGTCGAGACCATTGAAACTTCATAGTTTTGTATGTCCTTATAAATGAATTCTTTGAAAGCACTGAGGCTACGAGGAAAGAAGAATTAAAAAAAGGAATTCATTAAAAAACCAAGGACCAACTGACCCCTTTCTCTCTCCTCCAATAGGACACATGGCAGTAGGTGATTGGCCTTGAGAAGCTGCCAAGGAAGATGTCATTGGCATAACGTGGTAGTACAAAGGACACGTGGCAATCAGATTCAACATTTTGGGTGGCTTAATGGGGCCAATATACAGTAGGTTTTAAGCCCGTACAAAAATTACCTGCATACGAATTCTAAAACACAGAAAATAAACAAAAGCGAGAGCATAACACATAAAACAAATATACACAGATTTTTCCCCTAGATCC
>APFE030072522.1:0-10821 GCA_000404065.3 Pinus taeda
AAAAAAAAATTCTTAATTTTCACCCAGAATTAGGGAGTTTTTCCTAACTTCGAAACTTCCTTCCATGGCCAATTTTGCAATTCCAAAAACTACCTCCATGATACCAATTCTAAGGATATGGATTTAGAATCTATGTTTTTTGCATCTCATCTAGTATTCCAAATTCGATTTTTCCTCCCATGTGGTCAAATTTTAATTTTATCATTTCCTCTCCTTAGGGAATTTCGTTAAACAATTCACATAAAACTTTCAACTTTTCCTCTTTAAATGAAGTTATGGCTCATACAACCCAAGTGTTGTAACCTTTTCTCTAATACCACTTTGTAATGCCCTCAACCTTTCAACTGAGGCACATTACTACCTATCCAATTCAAATTCCAAATATTTTCCTTTGATTTTAGTTCCTTATACCTTTTCTACCGTGAATTGCCATGCCCACCTAGGCTTTTTTAGCAATGAAAATTCTAATATATGCTTTATTCACCAATCCCTAGTTTGTTATAGCATTATATGAATAGAATGAAAACCATGTAGACAAAAAACATGATTTATCGTAACATGTATTTTAAAAAATAGGCACAACAAAAACATTATAACATAATAAGAATATTTATTTTTGGGAAACAAAACCAACTAGTTGTATACCTTAGATGTTCCACCCAGCTATAGACCACATTGTTCCAATGCTTCTCAGTAGTGGGTCACCCCTTATCCAATTATGTGACTCCATTAGAGCAAGAGGATGCCTAAATCCAATTATGCTCCATAGAGAGCATCAACAGGGTCATAGCTCAAAATACTAGATTCTGAGAGCCTCCGACCTACAATCTCTCCTCCCCCATTAGCATGCATAACCTAAGGCAATGAACCCCCTTTTTTGCACTCACATCCTTCCAGTTGTGCCACTAACCTTCCAAGCTTGACAACACATGTTAGCCAAGGAGTCTCAAAACCATATGGCTTCAGGATTTCCAACTGCCCTTAAAAGCCTCTAGATACCCACTAGGATTCACCCTTCTCGCAAAAAGCACTCTCCTAGATTCATGAGAATGATGGAATAGAATGCATAATAACACTAAAGCTCCAATTTTTATGTGCATCTACCAAAAATGACAAGTGGCACTCAAAGAACTTACTTCCCCACCTTTTTGGAGACTTAGAATAAAAGCACATGCATAATGGCATTAGGATTTGATTAAATATTTTTCTTATCCCCTTGGATTAATCCCATCACTTAACTGTTAGCCCCCTTTCCCACTCTTGGATTCCTAGCCCTCCATACTCTATTGTTTGACTCGGTTTGAAACAATGATGCATTTTTTATTAATATTAATGTGATTACATATTTACATAGTTAGGATCATTAGCCTTTTATCACATAGGCTTATTGACCTATAATCACATAGGCACTCTAGCCTTAAAACATATAAATATAATCACACAAGCCCCAAAACAACTATACTCACATGGGCACTTAGGGCCAACCATCCTGCTTCACTAGTATACTAATAACATGTAAAAATATACATAGAAGTAATCGTAAGAGTGTTATAGAAAAAATTCCACAAAATCCATTAAAGAGGTTCATGTAGGGTGTTATTCCTTCCCACGATAGTTCACCTTTATAATTAATATTTTCACAACACCTAGTTTTGATGAAATGTTGATTGGTATATTTTTTGAAATAGTTGTTGTATTCCCTTTGTCAAATATATTTGGCATTGGGATGGTGTTTTGAAACCAATTGACATTGCCTCCTCAAATAAAATCTTTGGACTCAATCTCAAATGTTTCCAATCCATTCAACACCTCCTAAGAAAGAAAGTATGATTTATGATCAAATTCATTACAATTATTATCTTAATTGGTCATTTCTTCAATAATTTATTCATTGAATAGGGGAAAATTCTCTAAAAATAGAATTAGATTAGGTAGATTCAAAGTCCAAACTAATGAATATTAATCATAAGATAGAGTAGAGTCTAAAGTGTAACAAGGATATGTTCACAAATCATAACGAGGTATACTTTCTAACATAGAAGTTGACTTCACATAATTTATCATTTCTCAAAATATTTCAACATAAATTCATAGATATCATTTGAAAAACTAAGTCATAAAGGGATAACTCCTCTCTTGAGACATTATAAATTGATTACATGGGTAGGATAGCCATATATGACATTAGAAGAGGAGATTCTATGTACACCCCAAGCAATGTTGACTCTTCAAAATGCAATTGATAAATGAAGGGATGTCTTTTTCACCATAGATAAATGGAACAACGTCATCTAAAATCGTGTTAGGGTTTCCTGAGCAATAAGAAAGTTGACTTTTTCTTCGCAAATTTTCCCTCCCGAGGAATTTTTGTGAATCTAAAAACTAAGGACATAATAACCTTCATTGCATACAACCAAATTCATCCTAAAAATTACTTAGAGTTGAGCATTGCATCTACCACTTTGATGTTGGTGGTGTCTATTTGCCATCAAGTTCAATGGAATTTTCTGTATAATCCATTGTGCTTGAAAAAATTAATTGTTAAATGCTTTTAGAATACCACTTAAAACATAAATATTTTTGAATTAATGGTGATGTGACAGAAGTTGAGGTTGTCTTGAATGACACAATTGTATGTGGGTTTTTCTAGGGATTCGAATGTAACAGCCCCAGGTTAAAGTTCCATTTATTAAATGGGCATTATAAAAGGAAAAAATAAAACCAAGGTCATGGGACAATGTCCAAGTTGAATGGAGGGGAAAAACATTACATTGGGAGTCACTTGCGATTAATTATTTATTGAAATTGGCATTGGCATTGGCATTGGAAAAGGCAAAGGGCAATAAAAGGAAATTAATACAATAAATAAAGGAAAATAAGAGAAAAGGAAGATGAAGAGACATGAATATGCATGCAAGGGAAAATGAAGAAAAAGGGAGATAACATTCACACACACACTTGGACATTTTAGCATTCACTTAGAGAAGAAGAGAGCAAGAGAGAGAACAAGCACTTGGACAAAAGGAAGGCATAATAAATCAAGCAAGGGAGCACAAGAGAAAGATTGGACAGCAGTAAGCAACAATAGAAATCAAGAAAAGGAAGAGAAATGATCAAGAGAATTTTGTAGGTAACACATTGCATGTTTGGTTATCTTGTTGAGATGTGAATACATGGTTTATGCATTGGTTTATTGGTCATGTTTGTTGTCATTGCATGGGATTTTCCTAGATTGATAGTGATGTACAACCTTTCCTTTTCCATTTTTTTTATAGCCATGGTATATTGGGTTTTCATTTTGGTTGAGCTTTGGATTGTCGATGGATTCAGATTTGGTTGACGTGGTCTCAGGAAAATCCCAAGGGTTGAGGTTGGAGATGGTTTCCTCTGGGAAGCTCTTGACAGGTGGGTAAAGACAAGAAAATTCCTCTCAATATGGTGAAGAAGTCCCAAGGCATCCGAGCTTGTTTTGGTTCTAGTGATTTCTGGACCAGTTTAAGTGAAATCACTATGGCTTGAGTGTGGAGGTGGTTTAACCTCTTAATTCCCTCGTTGGTTTTGTTTTGGTTTATCCCATGTGATACCACATTCATGCTTGGAATTTGGCAAGGGTGTAGTTAGTTGAAAGAATGATTTGGTTCAGACCAATCTATGATCGGGTCATACATGGAAGTCCCAAACTTGGTTGGCTTTATGTATATGTTATTATGCATTATTTCATATTGAAATCAGTGAGCACAAGTATTGTTTACTATGTTGATTTTATGACTATTTTGTCATGGATTCATTCTGGTTAAATGTTGGTTATAGCCATGGTGCATTCTTATTGTATGATGTGTTCTTGTTACGTATCTTGTTCATGGTTGATAAGTTATTAAATGATTATATGAACACATGAGTTAACAAGTGTTGTTATAGCTATCTTGAGAGGGAAGTAAGCCTTCTTTATGGTTCTCTGATGAAACTAATGAAACAGTGAATATATATGCATTCATGATCTAAAGGTTTTATGTTTACAAAGTGTTTGTCTAAATGTTTATCATGTGTTTGGAAATCTTGGGAGGAATCTAAGCCTAAGGACAGATTATGAAGACTTTTAATTATCATTGATAGAGTCTTGGAAAGTTCTAGGAAATTATGGGTAGTGGCTTATAGGCTAGCCCTAAAATTTTGTCATTGAATCCATAGTCACAGGCACAGAACTGGAAAATTTTGTTGTAGTCACACGAAGGCTAAGTTTTGCATGCTGACAAAGCCTTCTAGCCACACTAACTAGACTTTGTGCATGTGGTTGGACTATAAAGCCTCGTTGAAAGTGGTTCCAGCTCTAGAATAAGGTCACTAGTGGAATCAACTTATTAATGGTGTGATCTAGTGTCTCTGGGTGTTACGGTAAGTTGGTACAAGTTGGTAAGCTAGGCCCCATTTCCATAACAGAACCTTGGAGGTCGGGTCATGCATAGTAACTCTCAGCTCATGTTTACCCTGGTGAGCTTGTAAAAGTGGGTTAATGTGAGGTGGGGTGTTATAGACTGATATCAAAGTAGGTTCACAGCACTAGAACTTGGAGAAAATGCAGATTTTTATGCATGCATGTCATTTGTCTATATGTTTTCCATGCATGCATGTTAACTAATTACTGTTATTGTTATCATATCTGTGTATGAGCTTATATGCTTGTGATGTTGTATCATGTTATTTTGGATTGATCTATGCAAATGAAATATCCTCACCAACAGTAAGTTGAAGCAGTGATTTTGATTATGCCTTTTATTTTGTCTAACAGTGATATGTTGCAAGAAATAGAAGGTCAAGAGATGAAGAGAAAAATAGTTGAGTACAAATCATATGACTCCCCTTACAAGCATGAAGAGACATTAGTGGGATGGGAGAAGTCATGTTATGTAGAGTTCTTCTCAAAGGTGTACAAAAATAAACTGCGTTAGACTGTGGATGACAAACAGCCTTAACAGTAAAAATGGTTGTAAAATAGTGTGGACCTACAACAAATGATAGAAACAAAACCTGCCAAAGTCCTGATCTACGCAACAGAAATAGTTAAACAACAATATGGAATATTAAAATAAGCACAAATAACTCCAATAATCCAATGGAAACCAGATGTAAAGAATAATTTTTATTAGATGACACATGTGAAGGGAACAAATAATGCTAACAGTCCCCCTCTATGGGATGAGTTCTTAGATATCCTCAATTTCTTCAGCTTTGTAGAGTCTCTCTCTTCTCCACAATGTGTAAACCCAGCAAAACAAAATGTTTGAGCTCAATGGGAACTCAAAAGAAAAAGGCAAATGGTGAGCGATAGTGATAATAATCAAAGTTACAACAGTGAGTGCAACAATGAAAATGATCCAAAGTGAAGAATGGATGTAAAACCCTCCAATTTATAACAAAATATTAGGTTTCTTGCTCGACCCTAATGGAATATATTATAAATATTATTAACCAACGTATAGAATTAACCATTTGGAATATTTATTATTATATTTGTTGGAAGGGAAAAGTATTAAAATTGAGTTAAATACTTTTATTTAGAAATAATAAATAAATAAATGATTTATTTTATCATCTAAGGAAGTGGTTACCGAGAATAAATAAACAAATAATGATTTGTTTTAAGTATTCCTAAGAGGATCTAGTCAAACTAGTGAGAGAAATAATAAACAAATAATGATTAATTAGATTTATTCCCTGCGGTGGAAAATAAGATAAATAATGGAATTTATTTATTTCTCATGATTGGGTCAAATATGACAAGGAATATTAGTTAAACAATGGTTTAATTAACTATTCCTAGAATATAATTAAATAAATAATTATTTTTAATTATTCTTCATGGGTTTAACCAGAAATAACTTAACAAATGTGGTTTATTAAGTAATTTCTTATAGTGGAAGCAATTTTGCCTACATGGTGTACTTCAATCCATCTATTAAGTTGTGGCTAGATGATCTTTTTGGTGATAACAGATTTCCCCCCAATGTACCAGTGTCAGGAGCAAAATGTATGACCGAAGTACATTGTAAGGACATAATCACTAGACACTGAAGGGGAGTTCGAGAGAGAGAGAGAGGGAGAGAGAGAGAGAGAGATCAATGGAGCTGAATCAGAAGAGGATAGTGACTGAGGGGGCGAGACCAACTAACTGATTTAAGTCTCCTTTATATTGTGGTACCTGATCTCAATGAGGCGGGGGAGTCATACCTATAACCTCCGAGATAAGTCAGTACAAAAAACAATAATGTGCCCAGAAAAATGAAATTGGGCAGTAAAGTACATGTTGAATGGTACATGACATGTTGGCATAGATGAGCCAAAAAATAATACAATGTATCCCATATACATAATGTGCCTGGTGTTAGAGTCGGTCTAGTAGCCCTCCATTAGTGATCAAAACTCTTTGCATTTGCATAAGTAGGTGTCTCATCAGTGTCATCTCACTGCATTCCATTAGGCATGCCATAACCCTGATGGAGGAGTTGGTGTCTTTATTCCCCTCTTGGCACTGCTGGATCAAGTTGTTTCAGTCAATAAACTCTTTCAAGGTACTGTCTTGTCTAAACGGTCAAAAAGTCCTAGGTCTAGGGTTTGGTCCCAATTTGTCTTTGGTCATGTCTTAAAAGTCAATAATCCAAGCAGCAGAGGATGAACTATCAAAAGTATTTCTTCAAATAGATTCATCTTGTACAGTTAATTTTTTTACCTTGATTAAAAACCCTGTTTTTAAAGCCAAGGTCATTTCTCAAAATTTTGTAAAAATTGTAAAAATTCAAAAATTCTTTGAAAGGCAACATGCAACCCTCGTCCCTTTTGCCAAGACTCTTCAGAAGCTATCCCTAAAAAAAAAAATTATCAAGGAAAAACATCAATTCAACCAATTTCAGGACAAAAGGAAACCAAAAAGTCAGCAACATTCAAAGTTTAAAAAGTGTCATGAAAAACATTAGAAAGAGGATTTTGACATGAAATAAATTCAAAACAAGGCTATAAAGTCTCTCTCTCCCTCCATTAAGCTTCATTGTGCCTTCAAGCAATAGAGAAAATCGTTTTCAAGAGCATTCGGGCGAATTTGGTGAAGTGTGAAGGCGCGCGACCCGTCGAGACTGGCGCGCGACCCATCAGGCGAGCGCGACCCATCACGGCACCCCCGCCAGTGTAAATTTTATACGGGCGCCACCCATTAAGTGCGCGCGACCTGTTGGGCAGTGCACGCGACCCATCAGGGTTTCCTCCACAGAAAATTACCAGCAAGCTGCCAAGCGACCACAAATTGTTCAAGCTTGTCAGGTAGGCCTTCAATCATATAAATTATGGTTTGCTAAAGCTTGAAGAAGATCATGATAATATTTTAAAATCCTTCATTTGCAAGTAAAGACTCCATGTGTTGTTGCTTGAAAATATCAAAGTTGCTAGGGTTTGTTTTGTTGGTTTAATGTATTCCTTTTCATTCCTATTGTTCCTACATTTTCCCACCTCCCATTTCTTACTCCCTTATCACTGTTATTTAATTTCCCTACCAAAAATATTAAGAAATCAAAAATCAAACCCTAAACCCTACCTCCCATAACATCCTTGCAAATGAAATTGTATGATGATGTATATGTCATAATTCTTCCCCTAAACTCCCTATTTCGTATATTTTTCCCAATTTCCCTTCCAAGTCTCCCTTCCCTAACATTTCCCTTGTGCTACTTGTCCCCTTGAAACAGCATTTCAAAACAGTTAAAACAGCAGATTTTAAAGTAGAAGCAGCAGTACATTTCAGCCACTTTGCTCCTGAAACCATGTCAGAAACCGAAACCGACTATGAGCAAAGTGATGACCATGAATTAGCTTCAGAGTTTGAGGTACATAGGAGGCCTCACAGGGGTGGTAAGAGCGGTCACCATAAGAGAGAGGAGCCCACCTCTTTAACTGATTTGCAGGCTTGTCCAATTGCAGTCACAAGTTTCCGTTACCTATCATGTTATGAGTTTTGTGAGAGGATCTCTCAGATTCAGCATCACAGGGAGTTGGCTCGATTGTTTGTTTTGCATTTGCATGATGAGCATGTGAACCTTGCAGGGGTGGATTTTACATTGACACCTGAGATGATTGCTCAAGCAACAGGGATACCAAATGTTGGGGAAGTGTAGAACAAGCGCAAAATATTGGACAGTTTTCAGTACGAGCCTTACATTAAACCTGCATTTATGAGACTCGTGACGGTTGTATTTCCTTTCAGATTTTTGAGGAATGAGTATGCTCCTTTGATGAGGCTTATCATGCGCTATTTCACCTGTGAGGGCAGATTTTCACGTGTGTATTCATACCATATTCGCTTGTTGACGCATTTCACACGGGTTCGGATGATGAACATCCATGTTTTCTTGTGCCAGAATATTGAGAGGATGGTACCCTTGATGCACAGGAAGAGCCCAACACAACAATATAGGAGCCTCTATCATTATGGTTTGATTCAGATTGTGGTCATACATCAGTTGGCTCAGCATGGCATCCCATGGGAGGAGTTTATCTCTCATGAGTTTTTCACAGCACCACCACCACATCCTGAGATTGTTCATGAGGAGGGAGGACCATCACAGCAGCATGATATCCCTGAGACTAGACATGTCAACTCTCCTCCATTGGTCACTTATCAGAGAGGCCACAGGGCCTTATTTGCAGCAGCTAGGCGAGTATTTTTCTCCACATCAGGTGGAAGGGGTCTCGCCTTCCTCATCAGCACCGCGAGTGTTATCTCCACACCAGGTGGAAGGGGCCTCACTTCCGACAGAAGCACAGGTATCATAGAGGGGCAAGCAGCCCATGATTGAGGAGGGATTGTTAGGTGATCCAGATATTGACATCATTGATCTTGACGCTTGTTCTCCTAGCTCAGAGCTTAAGGAGATCATCCGAGAGCAAAGGATCGAGAATGAGTCGCTGCACAAGAAACTACAGATGGCAAAATGGGTAATCAACTATTTAGAGCAACGCAATAAACAGTTGGAGGATGAGCACGAGCTTTATGAGCAGCGGAGGATTCGTGAAGACCGGGAATTAGCCCGTAGGAGACCCGGTGATTTGACACCCATAGATCGAGAATCCATGCTTATTCGGGTCAATGCTCATTTGGAGAGGTTACTGGCCAAGGTCAACAGAGATAAGGACCTGCTCCGGAATATGAAGAACCACTATTGGGCCCGAATGCACGTATGCAAGGCAAGAATGAAGGTGCTCCAAGGACGGTTGGCCAAGGCACTCAAAAGAAGAAAAAGGCCCGATCCCCTCCACATCTTGGCTGAGGATTCCTTGAAGGAGCATGATACTAAATAACCCAACTCCAGCACAAATTTCAAAAAAAATTGAGCATTTTGGGTCATTTTTTATTTTTCTGGCAAAAAACAGGTTTTCTCCACCGATGGGTCGCGCGTCGCGCGCGACCCTTTTGTTTGGCAACTCCATTTTGGGAAAACTCGGCATTTATGGATTTTTCATGGAAAGTTACACTTGCTCAGCCATTACTAAGAAATTTCACCAAGTTTTGGGCCTCCAGAAAGTCAAAAAACAAGCAAAAAATGACTTTCTGCCACATTTTTGACACACAGGAAGCAGTCTTGAGAGATCGCAATTTTGGAGGGGCAAAGGACAACCAAATTCCGACATTCCACTTGGGTTGGAAAGTAGACATCCAGACCTTTCCAACAAGCCCACTTTTTCTTCATTTGGACACCTGGAAGTGCCTCAAAAGTGCCTCCAAAGGCGTGCGACCCATCCAGGAATTGCGCGCGACCCATCAGGCAGTTTGCACAGGAATTCAACCTACAGCTCAGCAAAACGCAGTTTTGACTGGATTTCACTTTTTGGAGTGAATTTTGATCCTCCTTGATGTAAATGATGTAATTTTATGATATTTTGACACTTATTTATCTCTTCTAGAAAATTCATTCATGAGATAGGCAAAAATTAAATGAATGAATTGGTTTCCTAGCTTATAGAGGCAAGTTGTTTTGACTGCCTCCTAGATTTTAGTGCTCAGTTTGGAATTGGTTGAAATAGCTCCTAGGATAGTGAGCTCGACCCCTAGAGGCAAGGAAAGATGTTAGCTTGCCTATATTATGTACTTTCCTAGTCATTTTCATGGTTGGACTCTTGAGGGAGAAAGCTTCTATTGTATTACTCATTGTATCTCTGCATTTTTGGCAAAGGAAGAAAGACCAGGGTTTTGCAGTCCTTTTTGGGATTCCTGTGGTTACATGTATTGATGGTGTGTTTCTCTTTGTAATTTTAAGTTTTTTATGTGAATCGTCTTCTTACTTTTTCTTTTGCAAATTAGGCAAATGAAGTGTTAAGGTAGAATTCATGGTTGTTGTGCTCTGCCTTTAAGTTTGCTTAATATCAATGTTTTCAGCTGTTTAAGGAGAATTAAAGGTGATTGCTTGCTCTCCTTAGCTTCTCACCAATCATTCTCATCCATCCAAATCTTACAAAGGCATCAATACAGTCTCCTACCTTGCCCCAAAGAACCCCCTGCGAAAATTGTGTCCAATCCCCGCACCCAAAATTGCCTTTCCCCAATTTTCCACCAAAACCCTAAAAATCCCAAATCAAATCTTTTTTATCAGTTTACTAGCCTAAAATCAGTGTTCTTTATTGGTTATCTCTGCTCGTTGATGATCTTTGCCGAGATAGACCGGGGAGAGCCGTCTCCTGCCCCGTAGGGCTAGCTACGAGGCTAAGTGGTTTGATGTTGCCTTGGAGTTTACCTTTTTCAGCCTGAGGTGAAATTTCAAGCGCTAACATATTGGCGACCATACT
>APFE030072524.1:0-28950 GCA_000404065.3 Pinus taeda
AAACATCCACACAGGAAAGAAGATTCAAAGTGACACTGATTTCACACTGATTTGTCAAAATGGAGGCAAGAGAAAAGGAAACTTTGTATTCAACAATGCTCTTAATTTCATATGTACATGCACAGACATATTAGTAGAAAATATTGAAGGGTTACCTAAGTAATATTTTCCATTCCACTACATTCTTTACAGCTTGTAAATGAATAACTCGGAACAATTCATTACACTACTTGTTATTCTTTACTAATTAGTGGTTAAGATTTTGATATTGAACTTGCTAAGTTTTTTCTTCCTTCTGTGAAATTGTGTGTTCTATAATGCTTCTTTTCCATTCACTATGTATAGCATATAAAGTGTGTCTAATGGAGTAGGAAGATTGGAAATTCTTGTGATCCTTGAACTATGTTACAAGGCAGAAACCCCAATGAGGCAGGGTAGGTGCATCCCCCCAAAGGGGTCTCAAATACCAAAGTTGGTATTGGCTAGTGCCTTGAGCTAGAAAATTTCCTTTACCCTTGTATTAACAGTGAATCTGGAGAGGATTCTAATATTTATCTTAATAAGATTTATATCAGTTAAGATTGAATGAATAAAATTCATGAGACATGAGCTAGGATGTCCTTGCAAGGTGGTTGTTGATTATTGGAAGCTATGATGGCCATTATTTCAGGCCAGGTGGTCACACTCCCTTGATCGTGAGCACGATTTTGATCAAGATGGAAGACTTCATTGTCTAGATTGATTGTTTAGCAGTGATAGTTAGTGGGCTCATTCACAAAAGCTTTTATTTCACTAATCATTTTTATAGACTTGTCAGATTCAATTTCCAAAGTTTTTAATTACACTATAGAGTTGAGTTTTGAGAGAGTTGTGATTCATAGTGTTAAGTATAGCAGATATGACACTTGAACGAAGACAAGCATAGTAGAGGTATCAGACTCTATTATAATCTTACCTGCATATTATAAGGGACTTGGTTGGCTTTTTTATAGTTTTATAAACAAGTTCCATGTTGTGGAAATGTGAAAAAAAACAGTGGTATTGCCACCATGTGGCTCTTGTCATATATGGTTTTATACTTTTAAAAAAAATTCTCTAAGAGTTCACAATGCTAAGATTCACTAGGACTTTACAAATTTTTATTATTTAGTGAAAGACTTGCCAAGATATTACAAGATTTTATAATTGAGTAAAATATTCGCCATGCCTGGTGAGAGATTCGCCAAAAATTATATATACATATTATATTATTGATAAAATCGCCTTCCATTTTTCCTATATACCATGGAGATTCGCCCATTTATTATATTTATAAATTTGGGGGGGGTTCTTAAAATTTTCCCTGTCTTTGGGCCTAGAATGAACATGGCATCCTTGAGCCTGAGATGGGAGGTGATTTTACCAACCCCGATTTCATTGTACCTTCCATCACCCCCTAGCTTGATGTGAATCTACAAATATTTCTCCTCCATGTCACTAACAAGGTCTCTACACCCATTCATGTGGAATGATGCACCTGAGTACAAGTGCCACACACTCCCCATCATTGTGCTAGCCATCCATGCGATAAGGGTAAAGTCAAGCTCGAACTATGAAGCCAAGGCTTCACCTACTACTCCTCCTGAGGTCTTCTTGCTTTCCTTTTTGTGTGGAAACTTCATGGCATAATGCCTGAATTCATGACAATGGAAACATTTAATTTTGGACAAATATTTCTTCTTTCCGCTTTTTCTAGATTCTAGTTTGGTTTGGTATTTCTTCCCTTTTCCTTTTTCCCCATCCAACCAATGAAATTTTTTCTTCATCCTTGCCCTTGGATGAAGTCCCATCTCTGGTATTCCACCTTGTTTCTTCCTATACCAAATCAAACCATAAGAATTCCTAATTCAGTATTTTCTCCCCCCCGTTCACTGAATCTTGGTAGTTATGCCATCCCTTGGGAAGACCTAGAAGGGTTCGGATTGCCAAATCATCATTTGAAATTGTAACAACAACTATTGCAAGCTCATAACAAACTTGTGTGAACCTACTCAAATATTGTTGAATAGTGTCATTCTTCTGCATCTTGATATTTCAAAGTTTATCCTTGAGCATCAATTTCCTACGGTTGTTGCTATTCTGGAACAGATATGTTGGTGCCTACTACATTTCATAAGGAGTTTCTTTCCCATGGATTTTGGTGACAATGTGGTCCCGTAATCTCTCCAATATTATTCTCTTGGTCTTGGATACATCTTTCTTCCATTGAGCAAGATTCTAGACATCATATTCTATTGGTTTTGCAACATCTCTCTTGATGTATTCTAGCAATCCATTATCATCCAATACTGCCTCCATGTGATGAAATTAGAGCTTCCTTCCAAGGCATACTCCAGCCTCAACCTGTTGAAGTTAATATTCTTATCTATGAAGAGATCCTGCTACATTGAACTACAAATTTGAACCTCCTAAGAAAAAACTTTGAAATTCTGTCTCTAATGTGAATTTTGCTCTGATGCCATGTAGAAATTATGGTGTGGATTTGGAATTGCTCATGAAGTTTTAATAAAACTCACAAGACACAAATCTACTCTACTTCTTTGTATAATTCAATTCACAATTTAGAACATCAAACGCAAACATGCAATGAGGAATAACACAGATGCGCATAGTATATTTCTTAGGGAAAGCATTCTGCTAAAAAACCCAATTCCTACTTGCATTAATCTGATGAATAGAGATGTATTACAACTAATTTTCTCAACTGAGCACAATATTTAAGTGAATAAACCATCTCTCTTCTCATTGAGAATATTTGAGTCAAAATTAGTCAATGTTTAACTATGCTTGAGGCCCTATTTCCTTGCATAATTCCTTGAGAAATTAGGCTCCTATTATTTAGGAATTTCTCCAAAATGGATTGCGCAATTCCAAAGGTTGATCATCAAACTGCATGCAACACTTTTACACTCAACACTTGTCTACAATTGATGTTACATTGCCTTGGAATATCCACCACAACTGGGGAACTCAAATTCTCTACATGCACTACATAACTAACCTTCCACTAGTTCCTCCAATAGTCAAAACTAGTTTAACTGAAAACGACTTGAGATAACTAACTTTGATTGCTAAAAATTAGTAATAACACATGCTTAACTGAACTCTAACTCCAAATATAATTTACTAAGTAAAATGGGCACAATTTAATTGTATCCAGGTTGTCTGGTAATGTGGACATTTGATTTTTCTCAATTTAATCAAGGAAAAATCAAGTTGAGAATTTCTTGCTGCATTTTTAACCATATTATAATCCCCTGATGATACATTTTTCAATCCTATTAGTACCACCACTTCTAGCCAAGCCTATTCTGAATAGTCACAATTGGATCAAATGATAATTTGTCTCCTCACTCAATTTGAAAAAAGCACATCTGCAAGGCCCTTCCTAACCCTCTTTTGTATTTTTTTCCCAAGTTAATATTTATTCATCAATAAACAACACATAAACAAGTTCATTAGAAATTACATTTCAACTGCAAAAAATTGCTACACCACCATTGAATTCCTCTTCTTCCTTCCTCTAGACTTAGAAACATCTATTCAAACCTGTGTGTGTGTTGATAGGAGAAAACATTCCTCCTGCAATAAGGAAGTTATCAGTTGATTAAGGTCCCAATTAGACCCATTTTTGTTTGGTATGGTGATACTCTACAAAACAAAAGCTTGATTACCTATGCTACTCTATCCTAAAGAAATGATTAAAACTAAACTAAAAAGGGAAAATATATGATGTAACAAATTATTAATGAATTTATAGATTAATATGGGATTTTAGGATAATTCAAACAATAGGGGAAAGGAAAATCATCCAAGTGTAGTCCTTAAGAAGTTCTACAAGTTTTTGGGGTAGTAATTTTCCAGATTGATATGTGGGCTTAGTCAGCCACTTGATGGATTTGAGCTCCCGTTAAAAGAGATTTTCAATGATATCTGCAACAATTTCATGCTTTACTTATATGACCTTATTTTTGGAAAATCTACACCTAGGGTTACCAAAGAGATTCAATCTAGATTATATCATATTAGAGACTAGTTTGTAGAAGCAACATTCTTCTATTTTAGGATTTTTGGATGTGATGTTGGCCCACATTTTCTCCCAAGATTTATTCCAGTAGGCTTCTAGTTATGGAAATATCTACCCAAACAATTTTTCATGGTATTATCAACCTTTTACATAAAAATTCAAAAATATTATGGCTCACTTTTCCTATCAAAATTAGGAAATTAATTATCAAATATAGAGGAAATGTAGTAATAGAGGCAAATGGTCTAGAATAAATTTTGTTTCATTCTCTTCCATTTTACAAATATAGTCCTCAAAACATTGCCAATTCTCATTTGAAATTGCTAAATTATTCAAAGAATTATGTCCATCAACAATTATCATTTGATTTTATTAATAAATTTGAACTCCTTTGATCGAGTTATTTCTAGAATACATTTTATGAGCATTGAAGATAGACAAAATTACAAGATTACATGCAAGACACCAATCTCTATTATCTTGAAAAAAGTAGGGTTTTTGGTGAATCTCTTGAAAAATTACAAATAACAAAAGGGGTAAATTTTTCTTTCATAGGTGGCATAAACGAATCCAAAGCACAAAAACAATCTATTTAGGAGGAAAATGGTTGATAAATTGATCGTTCATATTTTATTCAATCATAACATCATAAGATAAACAAATGTTTTAGAAAGAGCAACAAGAAATATATAAGGAATTAAAGAAATCAAAGCCTTCAAAGAAAATAGAGAATCTTGATGAACTTTTCTTTCAGACGGAATAATTTCAAATACCAAGCATCAATTTGAAATATCATGTAAGAATATATGTTGAAGGATCATCTGATCAGATGCAAAAGTGTGACGATCAAAATAATATTGATGAAATATAGATAGAGCGTTGAAACTAAGATCAATAAATTTTAATAAGAGAACCATTCCAAGAAATTGTACAAAGCCTAGTCTCTTCCATTCAAGTAAATGAGGTAGACTCTTATGAAATACTTATGATTCCTATACCATAATAGATTCCATAGGTTGTCCAAAAAGAACCAATTCAAGAAGTTTTATGGAGCCTTGTCTCATTTGTCATATTAATAGAGGTGAGTTCCCAAGGAGTCCCTATGAATCCTCTAGAAACTAATGTCCCAACATTATTTTCTTTCTTCAAACATACTAAAGTTGTGCAAATAAAAGAGAAAAAAGTGTCTATTAGTGATTGTTTTTACATTTCTAAATTAAAATCTATTATCATAATATCTAAAAAAAGAAAGAATGATTCATCTACAATTGAAACATCGTCAACAATGATTTGGCAAGAGACAAGAGATCCAAAAGAAAGGGCCATAGAAACAACAACAACAACCCTAGGGGCTTTTGCTTCTAGAAATCAAGGTATTATACAAGAATTATCTAAAGAACTAGGAAAAAGGTATAAAAAAAAATCAAAGAATTACAAATTGAATTGGAAAATAGAAGATATTTCAGTGAAAAAGTGCGTTTGTCTCAGAGCACTATATTAAGAGAAGGATTTTCCTTGGCTATGAATCAGTTTGAAGAGAAACATAAAAATGAGAAAGATAAAACAAAGGAACAATCCAAAAAAAGAATGAAAGAAATGGAAAGTCAACATGCTCAGTAGATTAAAAAATTGCAACAATGTTAGGCAAAGGAAATGAATCTTTTAAAAGAAGAATATGAGTTGAATATTCAAATAATTTCTATAGTGTTTGGAGCACACATTACTTCTATGGATGAACATATAAATTAACTTAAGAAAGTATCCATAGAGATCAAAGTTTTGGGAGATCAAGGCATTGCTGTAAATGAACAACTTAAACATGTTGAATTAAATTTTTTCAAACAATTGAGCAAGACCTGTAAATTTCACCATGAATTAATCTATTTCACTGATTAGGTTGACGCTCTAATGGAAAATGACAGTGTATTAATTGATTTGTTTGATAAAATTATAATGTGGGAAAAGGAAGAAAATTCTAAATCCTATGAGGAATTCTCTAAAAAGGAGAAAAAATTATTGCAAATTTCTTTAGATCAAGAAAATTAATTGCAGTATTGTTAAGGATTGGATCACAAACACTTCTGGTTGGCATGACTTTGTTTCGAATGATGAATTAGACATCATCAAGATATTTGATATTCCTCATACACAAGGTATTAGAGAAGCATTGTTGTTAGCAATCTGCATGCAGTTAATTGAGGAAGATAGAGAATCAAGCTACACCATATTTAAAGAAATGAATAATTGGAGCACTATTGATATTCAAAATTTCTTCTACTTTTCCTATGAGCGTGTTGTTGAAGCTGCAAAATGAACCATTTTTTCTGCAAAATTAGCTCTTTTAATTTGTTGTAAAGTCATTTTCCCTTTCCTCACCTTTGCGTTCTTAAACCTATTGCCATCACAAGTTATTAAGGTATAACACATGGTATAACACATGTTTCATTGATTTTCTATTTTTCGTTATGAAGAAGTTAGAAATTAGTTAAAGATTCCTTGATGTATAAGTTATATGTATGTATATATTATGAAATAAATGGAGTTTCTAACTCTCATTGTTCCATAATGTAGGCATATATTTTATAGGAATTATCATTTGAATTTGATACATGTGGGAAAACATAGTGCTAAAAGGATGGAGCAACAAGTAGGCATCTCTCTAGGGCATTGGCATTTTTTTTTTTTTTTTAACAAAGTCGGCTATTTTGTATTATAAAAACCAAAGAAAAAAAGCTATTACATAACTGTCCGCAGATTGGGCAGGGAGGAAAGAGATTGGATATGCAGACCCGATTTCCTCAAGACTGCAAAGGTTACACAAAGCAAATAGATGCTGACTGTATTGTCTTACAAAATTGCCACATAGAAAGCTAAAGTTACAGGTCATATGGGGTTTTTTGTGTGAGAGAGAAGTCAGGAATAGGATCATTTCGAGCACCACTGGCCTTAGTAGAAGCTTCCGCATGAGAGCCTTGAGTGATAGCTTTAAGCTGTTCAATGGCTTCTTCGAGATGAGAGCAACGTCCTTTGAGATTCTCGATCTCTCCCTTCTGTTTTTCTAGTTTTTTCCTCTTGGACCTGTTGTCCGAATCATAATCTTCTTTCAGTTCAGTAAGCTGAGAGCGGAGCCTGTTTATCATGAACGTACGTGTTTTGCACATGGTGCAATCTTTGCTAAACAACCTGTCGATGTTGATGTTAGGGGCTTGGGGAGCTTGCTGGTTTGACTGCTCAGCCATTATGGAAGAATAGAACCACAGAACCCGAACTGAATGAGGGGGGGGGGGAAGGGAGGATGATGGACGAAGGGAGAAAGCCTCTGAACTGAAGGAAAAGGTGGACAACGATGAAGGGGGCACGATTGGTGAAGAGAGACAACACAGAAGAGAGCGTACAAGAAGCGACTGCTGGGCTTAGCGAACAAGAGGGGAGAAGATTTACAGAGGAGGCCCGAGAGAAAGAGGAGAGGGAGTGAGACTGTAAGGAGGGATACAGGGGGATGGGGGAGATCTTCCTCGCAAGGAGAAAGGGAGAACTGCACAGGTCGACACACAGAAGATTAGAGAATTGAAAATAAACTAGAAACATATTATTAAGGAGAGACAGTATACCCGCAGACAGGGCCCTTTGCAGAGGAGCGCGAAGAGCCACGATCGCACTAAGCTTGGAGGAAACCTTGAGATCAGAACTATGAAATGAATTCTCCTTGTATTCAGCTGTGAGATGCCAAACACCAAGCCAACTATATATAGAACCCTGGTGCCTGTCACGAGTCCCTTCTGAAGTCTGTAAAGAGAGGATATCGGCGGTGGGGAGATCCATCGAGATCATGATTCCTCTGATCCAGTTTCTGCTAAGGTGATGGCCTCGAGTGTGCCTGCTGACAAGGTCTACTTTGATCTGGAGTTGAGAGCTTTTTTGAGAGTCCACGTTTGTCCTTGTCCGCTAATGGAAGATGATATTAATCATGGTCTGACTTGCTGTGGTTTTGAGACTGAGGATGGCTGCGCGAGTCGACCTCAAGGAGATACCGTGATCCATGTGAGCCTGCCTGAGGTGACAAGGGTTGCAGGGATGCGTGATCCAGTTAAGGAATGAATTCCTCGTACTCCAGTTCATTTTCTTAAACCGATCCGGTTCGTCTCCCTGTTGCATTGTTGGCCTGTTCGTCCGCTACCTTGTTGTTTTCTCTAAGGATGTGTTTGAAGGAAACACCTCTGATATTCCTTATGTTCTCTGTGATCCTGTCTTTAATTCTGTTGAGGGCTGTTTGTCGAAAGTCTTTGCCTGAAGTCATGGAGGCTATTATAATTGCTGAGTCCCCCAGGATCAGAAGGTTCTGAAGGCCCAACTTCCTGGCTATGGAGGATCCTAGGAGGAGGCTGTAAGCCTCAGCTTTATTATTTGACATTAATCCGAGACCCCATTCATATTTGACCAGTATTTCCCCTTGAGGGTCTTTGATAAGTCCTCCGGCCCCAGCTTGGCCTGGGTTGTTCTTTGAGGCACCATCAAAGAACAGGGTCGGCCTATTCTGCTTTTGGATCCAATTTTCCACCTCCTGCTTTGTTCCTCTCAGCTTCCAATCTTGGCCTGCTTGTCTGGTACTTGTCTTCTTGTTGGTTCTGGATTCGATTTTAAATTTTCTCACCCATTCATGAACCTTTGTGTCTGATTGAGCCGGGTCCATCTGAGTGTATCCATTTTCTTCTATAGTCTTCGAGATAAGCGCCACTGTCTTGGCTATTGTTTTGTTGATACAGGGCTTCTTATCATTGAAGATGTTGTTATTTCTAGTGTTCCATATTTGCCAACAGAGATTAGAGGGAATGCTGTTCCAGATTCTGAGAGCTTGGTTCTTTCCTTTTTTGATTTGTGGGAAAAGGCTTCTCCAACTTCTTTGAAGATTGGCAATCTGATTAGGAAGATCCCCAGAGGATAAGGGATAGGCTATTAAGTTCCAGCATTTGCGGGCAAAGGAGCATTCTATGAAGAGATGACCACAGGTCTCCTCAGCGTTTTTGCACAGACAGCAGATGGAGGGACCATGGATACCCTTTTTTCTGAGATTTTCTGCAGTGAGGATGTTACCATGGAGGAGGGTCCAGTTGAACATCTTAACTTTGGGCAGACTGTCGATTCTCCAAACCACTTTATGTAGAGGCCAATTGTTTGCAGCAGGAGAGTTTTGGAGAGTTTTGTACCCATCTTTCACCGTGTAATTACCACCATTGGGGTCCCAAATGAATTTATCTTCAGTGGTTCTGTTGGTGGGTGCTAAGCCGGAGAGGGAGACTTTGAGGTCTGCCTAAGAATTCTCGAGGTTGGGGGGAAGGGCCAGAGATTTCCATCCCTTCCATTCATTTTGGTTCCACTGAGAGATGTCGAAAAGAGTTCTTTGCTTTGCCTGATCCATCCATTGTTGAAGGGGCCTATAGTTGAGGAGGGCTCCTCTAGCTTCCGTGCCCATAATTCTATCATTCCAGATGCTGGTTTTTTTTCCATTGCCTGGGACTCTTGAGATGAGAGGTTTGGCTTGGGGAAGAGAATTTTTAATTAGCTTCCAGACAGGGGTGCTGGGTCTGTCAATGATAGTTTCCTCGAGAATGTTGCTATTTGCCCCATTTAGATACTTTTTCTTAATGATTTCTGTCCACCAAGAGCCTTTTTCACTGATGATCCTCCAAATTAGCTTGAACCCCATGGCTATATTTGCTAGTCTAGGGACTCTAATTCCCAGACCTCCTTTTTCCATTGGGAGAATAACCTTACTCCATTTGACGAGACTGAACTTTTTTGTGTCCTGCTTTCCTCCTTGCCACAGAAAGCTGCGGATTATCAATTCCATATGTTTGTGGATGCTTGCTGGCGCCAGTGTCATAGCGAATTGATAAATTGGAAGAGCTGAGAGGACAGCCTTTATAAGGATCGATCTGCCAGCCAAATTTAGCCAATGCATGCCCCAGCTTTGGAGTTTACTTCTCATATTTTCGATCAAATTTATCCATATCTCTGATTTGACATTATCCTTGGCTAGGGGCAGCCCTAGGTATTTGAAGAAGGACCAATTTCCTTGAGCTGGAATTTCCATGATTATGGAGATTCTCTGAGTGATGTGCCTAGGGACATTCCAAGTGTAGATCATACATTTGCTGTTGTTTAGTTTACCTCCCGAGGCCTGAAGAAAGAGATCCAACACTTCTTTGAACCTTCTAGCGATCAAGCTAGAGGCTCCACCAATTAGGAGGGTATCATCCACAAAGAGGGAGTGATTGATCCCTTTAGCTCCTCTGACAATATCAATCCCAGTGATCTCCTTTATTCGTCTTTTGTGCTCAAGATGCAGACTTAGGGTCTCAGCCATGATGATGTAGAGGAAGGGGGAGAGAGGGCAGCCTTGCCTCAAGCCTCGAGAGCTCTTGAAGGTGGCGCAAGGTCTCCCATTGATGAGAGGGGCAGTCCAAATGTCTGAGATGCATTCTATGACTCTGCTGGTGAAAAGATTAGAGATGCCAAATTTCTTCATGACCGCCTTCAGAAAAGCATGATTGACTCTATCGAAGGCATTTGCCATGTCAAGCTTGATGATCATGCCCTTTTCATTTCTTGAAATGTTGCTATGTATAGCCTCCTGAATGAGAATTACATTGTCCGTTATTTGTCTTCTAGGGACGAAGCCTCCTTGGTTCTCCGAGATGATGGATGCGAGGATGGATTTGAGCCTGTTTGCTAAGATTTTGGAGATGATTTTGTATGAGACGTTGCACAAGGATATTGGGCGGAATCTATCGAAGGTCTAGCGATTAGGATCTTTTGGGATGAGGGCAAGATGGGTGGATTTTATGCTGCTGCCCATTTTGCACTTGGAGAAGAAATTTTTGACCATTCTGATGTAATCTTTTTTAATAATATCCCAATGAGATTTGAAAAAGGCCGCTGTAAAGCCGTCAGGTCCTGGAGCTTTATCAGGCGGCATGCTTTGAAGAGACCATTCAATTTCCTCTAAGGTGATAACCTTGTCCAAGTGCGCTCTTTGATTTTCTGTTATCTTGTTTTCCAACGGGCTGAGGAATTCGGGATTTTCGAGGTAGTTAGGCTCAGCTGTAAGGAGAGATTGAAAGTGCCTGGAGGCGGCATTCTTGATTTCTTCTTGATCAGAAAAGATCCTACCTTCCACTGTAATCTTATCAATGTTATTTGCAGCCCGTCTTAGCTTTAGATTGTTGTGAAAAAAGGAAGTGTTTTTGTCCCCCGAGTTGAGCCAAAGGCATCTTGATTTCTGCCTTTGCTCCTCTTCCTCCCTGCGATTCTAATTATATAGCTCCTTAAGCAGTTCGCTTTCCTTATTCTGGTCTTCCTCCGTGTCTTGGGAACCCTCTCTATCATTGTTTAGCTGATCAAGTTTCTGCTGTATGTCGATTTTCTTTATGTTCTGAAGAGCTGCATTTTGTCTAGCCCACTGCTTGATGGCATTTTTGAGGTTTTTAATTTTTGTTTCCCAGATGAAGTGTGGGGAGCCCGAAATATCCATAGCCCACTGCTCCTTAATCAGATCTTTAAAACCTTCAATGCTGTCCCATTCCTTATTGTATTTGAAGGGGATCGGGCCTGGGTAAGACCCATTATCCAGCCTCAGCGCAACAGGCTTATGATCTGAAATATAGCCTAAAATGATTGAGCTTTGAATCCTTTGAAAATCTGCTAGAATTTTGTCTTGTGCCAGGATACGATCTAGTCTCTCCTTGATATTGTTTTTGCCTGTCCTTTTGTTTGACCAGGTGCATTTTCCATTGTGGGGAGGAGTATCGATTAAATTATGAGATTGGATAATTTCCTCCAAGGCCTCTCTCGCTGGGTCAGCAGAGAAGTTCCCCCCCAGCTTCTCTTGGGCATTTCTAATTAAGTTTAGATCTCCCCCCAGGAAAATTTTCTTTCCTTGAATAGCTCTGAGATCAGAGGAGATGGAGTCCCAGCAGGAAGCTTTCTCTCTGAAATGGGGGTGGGCATAAACATTGTAAATTGAGTATTCGTCTGTTTTGTTTGAGTTTTGGAAATCTGTTCTAATCCACCATCTGTTTTGTTTGTAGTCCTTGAGCTGCCAATTTTTCTTGTTCCAGAGTGTCCCTATTCCGCCTGATGCTCCTTCTGAGCTAATTGCTATTCCTTCATAGTTCCTAATTTTTTTTGTACTATCTTTAAATTCCTGCTCAGTGATTTTGGTCTCCTGGAGTAGGAGGAAGTCCGGTTGTTCTGATTTCAAGAGATCACGGACTGCGTTAACTTTTAGGGAGGAGCCCATCCCCCTACAATTCCAAGAGACCAGAATCATCATTTACTTGGATTAGGGTGGGCCCCTGATTTCTCCTTCATCTTTTCTCCGCTTCCTTTTGTCCTATCTAGAAATGAATCCATTGGTTGTTGGGTCCCTGTGGCCATTTCTTTTGCTGCTGTCTCATCCCTTATCTCTTTGTTTGACTTTCTTCCTGCTTTCCTGGGAGGGTCTGTGGAGCCTATATTCTCTTTTGACTTGTTCCTTGTTAGGATTCTTCCTACAAGAGGGGGGGGAGGGAGCTCAAGGGGGGGAGGAGGGGTTTCAGGGGGACCTTTTGGGGAGGGAGGGGGGGAGGGAGGGTCTTCAGCTGACAGAGATTCGAAGGGATTGGAGGAAGAAGGGAAAGAGGGATCTAGTCCCGAAGGATGGGAGGGCGAGACTGGAGGGTCCAAGGGGTTCTTCTGGGGTGCTTCAGGAGGGGGTTTGGATTTTTTTCTTCTGACTGTTTCCCAGACTTCTTCTGTGTTCACTGCATTGATATTCGTTTCTATAGATTTATTTTTGCTACATCTATTTGCGAAATGCCCATATTCATGACATACCTTGCACTTGAAGGGCAGCTGCTCGTAGTCCACTTGCTGAATGTGAGTCCATTGATCTACTTTAAGCTTGATGGCTTCTGGGAGTCCTTTCCCGAGGTCGACTTCCACACAGATCCGGGCGCATGCATGCATGTTCTCCTTAGGCTCTGATCTATCTATGAATTTTCCCACAGCGTTCCCGATGGCTTTAACCGACTCGTCCCCCCAGCAGTGGAGAGGCAGGTGGGGGAGGCGAACCCAAACCGGGACGACATTGGGAACATCCATCTCGGGGTCGAAGTCCGGCATCCATCTATTGAGGTAGAGGCCTCTGGTGTCCATGAAATATGGGCTGTTGCGAAAGATCAGGTTGCGGTCCTCCACTGTTTCAAAGAGGAAGGTGAAGAAACCCCTTCCACAAAATCTAATCGCGATCTTTCCTTGAACCATCTGATTCCAGTTTCTTTCCACCCAGCGGAGAACCGTGCGGGGAGATGGCCATAGGCCCGTAAACTGGCCAACCAGGCCTCGTTCAGCTAGCGCGACTGCCGCTCGTCTCGGAAGTGTAGGAGGGAGCGAGACTTCAGGGATTTCATCCAACTTTTTGACAAATTTTGAGACAGAGGGGCGGATTTTCTCCGAGGCATTCTCAGGGATAAGCGAAGCAAAGGATTTCTCGAGGTCCTCATGATCCTGGAGAGGGGATGTCATAATGGAGAAGACCAGAGAATAGCAGAGGGGGAGTCAGAGAGGGCAAAGAGGGCAGGAGGCCCAGCGAGAGAGAGCGGCGAAGGAGGGCAAGCCCAGCAGCTAGGGCTGCCAGGCGCGGGACAGCGGAGGTCAGCCCAGCAGCAGAGCTGCCAGGCGCTGCACCCACAGAGGATCTAAGGCAAGGGCAGGGTGCGCGCCGGCTCAGCAGCGCGGGCTCAGCCATTATCCAGAGATGATCATCGAGGCACTCAAGTCTGCTTGATCAGTGGTTAGACGGCATTGGCATTTTTGTTATGAATTAATATCGACATTTCTTTAGTTGTTTAGTGTAGCCAATATAAAGAATTTTTTACTTTTTAGATCCCATTCGAACCAAGGAAGGTGTTAGAATTTCTTGTGGAGTGAGAGGTTTTTTTCTCTCTAACTATTTTTCTTAGATACTTGTTGTTTGCATTTCTAGTTGGGCATCCATAAATTGTACTCATATTTCACTGCTTCATAATAATAAAACCCTTAGTTGTTGCACCAGTTTTTCTAGGGACATTTATGCAAAAATAACTGTCATATTTTTATGTGTGTGTGATAGATTTTCTCAGTCTCCAGCATTGTTTTCTTCCACAATTTATTTTTTAAAATCACAGTGTGAATTATTTGCTATTTGCCATAGAAAACAATAGATAAATTTTTAAACAAATTAACAATTAGAAACATAATTTCCAGTTGTTGTGCTAGATGATTTTCACACCTACAATGTTGAGCTATCCTTTTTCCCTGCTTATAATTTGTCATCGATGGACTGTGAAGATATTAATTTATATTCTGGGAAGGTGCTCCAAAAGAAAACCTCTCATATCATTGAAAAATAGGATGATAAGGAAAACTCTCTGGAAGAAAGATTGCATTCTCCTACAATCTAAGATAAAACCACCAAACAATCTCTTGAAAAGGAACTTGTTATTTTTATTGAGAGATTAAGCTTGGAAAATCCTTATGTACAACTCGAATTTGATTTTGTAGGGGAAATGAAAATTTTGTGTGTAAAACTATCATTACTTCAAGCCATTAAGGATGTTCCTATATATGCGAAAATAGTACAAGAGCTATGTTTAAAGAAGAAAAGAAGGAAAAAGAAGGACCCTAATATTGTTCAAGTCATAGGAAAACTATCTGGCTTAATGTTCAGAAAGGTGATTATAGCAAAATATGGAGACCCAACGAACCCTATTGTGACACTTAATATTAGTAATATCCCTATATAAAATAACTTTATTGATCTGGGGGGAACTACTAATGTAATGACCAAAGAAACTATGGAGAAGCTTGGTCTGTCAGCCTTAACATCAACCCCCACCATCCTCCAACTGGTTGACTGTTCTACTATAAAACAAGAAGTTGTGGTGTAAGATATAATTATTTCCACATATTCATGGGAGTATCTAGTTGATTTTATAATCCTCCAACAAAACACCAAATTTGGGAGTTATCCATCAATCCTATGGATACCTTGGTTAGCTACAATAGATGCCTATATTAGTTGTAGGTATGGATATAGGACTATTTCACATGGAGGCTCCACTAAGAAGCTTACCTCATACTCGTCAGCTAAACGTTCATCAAAATTTGAAAACCATTTATGGTTTGAGGATAGTGATGAGGAACTTACTTGACCCATCCTGACTCTCGAACGTGCTATAATTTTAAAGGAAGATATTGAGGATGAATTAATTTTCACTACCATAATCAACCCTTGTGATGATTTCCTTTTTCCATGGTCAAATCTTGGAACAACCTTTTTAGGAAACTTTTTCATCCACTCGCTTGGTACAATAGTTATATTACTTGGCCTCATTAGACATTAATAGTTAGACCCAATACATTGAAATCTATCTTGGAAAAGCTCTTAATATCAATGCCCATTTAAAACCTTCCCAATAAAAGAAATTGATGGAAATACTTCGGAAAAACAACAATGATTTTTCCTTAAACTAAAATGATATGAAGGGTGTCTCTCCTGACCTTTATACTCATCATATTTTTTTAAAAGAGGATATCTAACCTATTATACAACCTTATAGAAGGATGAATCTTGCCATAAATGATATTGTGCAAGAAGAGTTACAGACGCGATTGGATGCCAAATTTATCTATCCTATCTCTGATAGTAAATTGGTTTCCTCTTTGGTTATTGTTCCCAAGAAGAGTGGAAAATGGTGAATATGTGTAGAATAACACAAATTAAATAGGGTTTCTTTGTAATTTCAATTTCCATTACCCTTTATTGACCAGGTTCTGGATACCCTGGCTGGGAATATTTTTTTCTCTTTTCTGGATGGCTTCAATGACTACAATTAGATTCAAGTGGCCCTTGAAGGCCGATAAAGGACTACCTTCACTTTCCCATGGGGTGCATATGCATATCAAGTACTTTTGTTTGGGTAGTGTAATGCTTTGGCTACCTTCCAATGATTGTTATTGGTATATTTTCATATCTAACCCATGATTGTGTTGAAACTTATATGGACAAATTTATTATATATGGAGACACATTTATAGAAGCCTTAGAAAATATAGAAAAAATGTTGCTCTATTGTCAAGAAACCAATCTCACTCTTAGTAATGCAAAGTTCTAAATGCTTCTTAATTAGGGGATTGTATTAGGACACCATATTTTGTGTGAAGGAAATAGAGTGGACCCCTACCAAGACAGAAGTTATCTCGGATATTTATTACCCCTACAACACAAAAGGATTTTCGCAACTTTTTAGGATATGTGGAATAATATCGTAGGTTTATATAAAACTTCATTAAGATACCATCTCCCCTTTTCCATCTTTTGACTAAGAGTACAAAATTTTCCTAGAATGAATAATGCCAACAATATTTTGATTAACTTAAACAAAACTTTTCCACTGCTTCCATACTTCAAGATCTTAATTGGTCTTTACCTTTTCATATCCACACTTATGCTTCACACACAACCATTGGGGTTGTATTGGGACAAAAAGAAGATACAAAATTATTTTCCATTTACTACATCAATAAGAAACTAACCCCACAAGAGTTGAACTATACAATTAGTGAAAATGAATTCCTTATTGTAGTCTATGTGATTTACAAATTTTGTCATTACATTACTTGATACCCTATTTTTGTGCACACTAATAATTTTTATAGACCTGGAAAAGAAAATGTTGTTGCTAACTTTTTATCAAGAATCTATAATAAAGATAAGTCTGATTCTATATAAGATGTTTTCCCTAATGAGAACTTGTTCGCCTTGTCTACTAAAGTACCTTGGTTCACATATATTGGCAACTATTTGGTTGTAGGAAGGCTTCCACAACATTTGCTTCCTAGAGAGCGATAGAAAGTTGTATGAGATAGTGCTAAATATGCTTTGATTCAGTGATATTTATTTTGAACTGGGCCTAATTAGGAGATCAGGAAATGGCAAGAGAATTTGGTGTCAAAGGATAAGCAACTTGGTTTTGTCAATGCCTTTCAGTTGAGAGAAATGTCTAGTGATTTTGACTTGTTTGGGTTCTTTGAGAAGGAGAGTCTTAAGTAGAAGAATTCCAGCTTGTGGGAAAAGGAGAAGGAGACCCGTAATCCTCCATGAACATTGTCTGATACGAGCTAGGGTTTGACTGCAGACCCCATGCATCTGAAGGACCGTCCCCTCTATTTCGATTAGCTCCATTACCACCTTGATGCCATATCCCTCAGACGCCATTTTTACTTGCTCCCATTTCCCGGTTGTTGCCCTCGCATTTTATTCTCCCCGTGATTCTATTATGCCTCTCACTATTTTCCTATTTGCAGTCGATTACAACAACAATGATGGTTTATCAACTCCCGGTGGTAGCTAGTGCGTAGTATTCAGAAGATAGTTATGGAGATAGACATGGTTGATTACTTTGAAGACCCATTCACAGATTTCTCCATCTGGATATCCACCCCTTGAACACGGATGGTCTTCTCGCCTTCAGTAAGGACTTGTTGGATGTCATTGCACCTTTTCCATTGATTTCGAGACCCTCTTGCCTGGTTTTTACCCTACCAGAGGACCCCCCCCACTTGGCTAGTTTCCACCAACCCTCCCCGCTCGCTGAAATCCCTACAATTTTTGGCTCGATGTATAGGTCCTGACCACACCATGAGCTCCTCGAGTTACCCACCATACCCTTTGTTGAGGAGGTAAATCCCCTCTGCGGATAGAGGCAATCCCTACTAGCCCAGACCGGGTCTAGCAACAATCATACAACACTACAACGCAAGTTCCTAATTGCAAATTAATAGACCAATGATGAAGGCCTACCTGGATTCCAACGCTAGTGCTTGCAAAAGAGGTGGTGCTCCCGTTCCTTTGCTCTGGAAGATCACAATCCCCACGATCTCCATGAATGGACACCTACACATACAAGAAACGACACAAAAACAAACGTAAAATCCAGCATATGGAACTATATATCAGTCAGAAAGGATATAACTCATTATCATCACAAATAACAATACGAGTGGAACCATAACCAATAGTCGTTTATTAATAATAATCAAAGAAGAATACAACTAAAGTTCTGACACTAAATTCTCCTTTGGCTGGGTAGTCAACAAAACATGTCTTGCAAAGCTTGTTGGCAATAGGAACAAGCCTCTCTCGCTTTGGTTATTGGACAAGAATCTCCTTACTTGGATTTGGCCTTATGGGAATGAAGAAGGCTCTTGTAGCATGAATCTCTTGGAAACTTGACAATTCTAAATCTCTGGAACTAGCTTGCCAAGGAAAATGGACAAGCTTTTATAGATGGAGTGTTACACAATATTTTGTCACCGTTCCTGTTACCCCTTCTCCCGTACATTGGAGGACCTATTCCGGGACCTGTGAGAAGTGACATAACTTGAAAACACCTGCATTGTATCCCCTTGCGTATGTACTTCATATGCCTTGAAGACACCTTCTACAAAATACCCATAAATATAGCTCTTTTTCCATTGGCGTTGTTCCACAGTGTATCACTCGCGCCAATGGGGGAAATCCTCTAAAGAGGGCGTGCCAACTGGAGTTCTGTGTCAGAGTCACACTAGCGCCAACCCAGTTGGGTAAATTTTTTAACAAACAAACTTCTGAAGGTTCCTTCTAACCTATCCATGAACTGATTCCAGTTTGAGTTAGTTCAGTTGGGCTTCGAATCTCCCAAGGAGGGAAGTAGTTCTCCACCTCTTATGGAAGCTTCCTAATGATAAGGGCAATCCCATGAATCTGGTGGATGGTCTCATCTACTCCTCCTACCTCTATATAAGCTTGTTCTTTTCCCTTTGACAAGCTAGTTAGTAATTCTACTCTTCAAGTTCCCAAATCTAAATCCCAAAGTCTGCGAATTGCTAAGCTCATGCTACAAGAGGTCTTGTTCATCCCCATGAGGCTATATCTTTAAAGAGGAGATCTATGTCCAAGTAATCAAGGAGAGAGAGGCTTGTTGTCCATCCCCTACAAGCTTTGCAAGGCGTGTATTGTTGATCACCCAGCCAAAGGAGGATTTGACGTCAGAACTTGGTCGTATTCTCTTTTGTTTATCAATAATAATAGACGACTATCATTATGGTTCCACTCATGTGTCTTTATAATGATGTTTGAGTTGTATCTTTTTTGACTGATACATAGTTGCATTTCTTGGATTTTATGCTTGTATTTGTCTTGTTCTTTGCATGTGTAGGTGTCTATTCACGAGGATCGTGAGGATTGTGACCAGCTGAAGCGAAAGAACGGAAGCGACGACTCTTCTACGAATATAAGTGAGCGTTGGATTTGAGGTAGGCTCTCATCATCAGCCTTTACTTTGCAATTAGGAACCTGCATGTTAACGTTGTTTGATTGTTTCTAGACCCCTTTTAGGTTAGTGGGATCGCCTCTGTCCGTAGTGGCGATTTACCTCCACAACAATTTGGCGATTCCACTGGGGAGTTGGCTTTTGCCTTGTTTGTTTATCTTGTCTTGTTGTTTGATTTGTAAACTTTAGACGGAGCCTGAAGTCTGGCCAGATAGCCTTCTAAACGCTATTGCTTTGCATTAGCGAAGTAGATCAACGCTACTTCAGTCCATCTCTGATTTGGTTTGCAAACTGAACGACTTGGAGCTTGCCTTGTTCCTTGGTTATTTCCTTGGTTTCTCCCGCTTGTTTAGCTTTCTGGGTTGAATGCCTGTGTTGTTTTTTGCCTCTTAGAGTATTTAGGTATTGCTAGTTTGGCCTTGGCTCTTTTTTTTTTTATTTTTCCATAGCAAACTTGGCTGGCGCTAGTTTATAGCGTGACACTTGCGCCAGTTGGCGCATGTTGCACACTTACAACCCGTGCCAATTCCTGAAAGGCGCTTGTTGTAGCCTAACAGTCGCGCCAGGCCTGTAAACTTTTGAAGTTTGCTTGGTTCTGAACTTTTTGAGCTTTGGTTTTGTCCTAAGTACCTTTATTAGACTACTTGAGTATCTTGGAGTGTGATTTGATTGGCTTTCATCGCTACCCTACGGGTGTTTGCTTTTTCTACCGATTTCGCATTTCTAGCCCCAGGGCATCTAGTGGCCTTGTGAATCGAGCCTTCCTAAGGTGTTTTTATCTTTTTGTGGTCCAGTCGACTCTTTTTCTTTCTCCCTTACAATTTTTTAGTAGTTGTGAATCATTTTATTGTGTTATTTGGGTGACTTTCTTTGTCTTCACTTGAATTCCGCTTCATCTCACTTTGAGCCTAGATTACATCGCTCATTGGTGTCTATGGGAATTTTCTCGTTCTTTGGAAGTTTGATTTGTGATTTAGGGAACTGAATGTGATTTTATTGAATATAATTTATTTGCTATCATTTCTCAAAGTTGTTTAGTGCATTTTTCCATCAACAAAAAGAAAAAATCTCTTTTCCTTTGTATTAGTTAATGAGAATTAGAAGCTTTTCATTTTGATTAGTGATTAGTAATCTTAAAGAAAAGTTTTTTAATTTCCATTAGCTACATTAGGGAAGTTCTTTGTTGTTTTGTGATCGTTTCGTTTGCATGAAAGCTTTTCAACTCTCTCGTAACTAGCATTCATTGAATGAAATGACATATTTTGGCATATAGTTTGCATTTAGGGAATTTTGAGAGATTACATATGGTAGGAACTGAAAACTGAAACTTAAGACAAGATCAACTTTAAAATAAACCGAATGAATCTAACAACGCATTGGAACATAACACTCACATTCTAGAGGTCTTGGCTAGAGACGTGCTCCGGCGTCGTTAAACCTAGTCACTTTTGTTTCCGCTCAAGGTTGGGTGATTCCTCCTTTTGGGACTCAACAGTGGTCTAGTATGGACTTGTGCTCCCACATAATGTCGAGTATATGGGGAGAATCCACTAGGTTATCATCCTTAATCCACAGGAAGCCGTGTCTACCACATTACAGCACGTAACGCACCGAACACAACATTCGGGAAGATTGACTGCTATACAGAAAGTCTGTGGTTTTCATATGATTGCTAAGGTGTATATGCAGTTTTACGGATTGTCTGGTAAAACACTTGCCTAGTTCTCTAGATTAGTCACTTTTTGATCCTTTTCGGACTCCCTAAAAGAAAAGGCTCACCTGAGCATTTGTCACTTCGGGCTCACTAAACATTCGAAGGTGACTAGAGTCATCTTTTTGCCCTTTTCTTGACTCTTTAAAGATGAAAAGGTCAAGTTATGTCCTTGTGTCTTAAAATTTATTCGCCCGCGTTCACACGCCCTGTTAGATTTTGTTTGTTGACCATTTGATTGTGTGTCTTGGTTCTTTTTCAACCCCGTGTGTGATTTTCAATTTTGATGGCAACTTTTCCAGAGTTCACCAACCCAGGAATCCCCTCTGAAGGGAATCCTGGTCATTTTCCTCCTTTTGGAAATGTTGGTGCTCCTTACATGGCAATGTTGTCCCTTCCTAGGTTAACTGTTTGGTTGCCTATTTGGTTGTTCTCAACCTCTGTGATTCCTCATGTCTCAAGTACTAATCCATCAGTTCCTCCACCTGAACAACATCATGTTTATTTCAAGGTGGACCTCTCCCGTTCTTCGCCTATTTCTACGTCCTCATCTTCTACTTCGCCTGGTGAAAGTTTGGATTCAAGTAACCAGGTGGCTAAGAAGAAGAAGAATAAGAAGAAGAAGAAGAAGTCTCCTAAGCGAGAGGTTAAAAGTGTAGCTACTCCTCCGAGTACATCTAAGGTCGGAACTCTTTCTGCTCCTCCGTGGAAGGTTAAGTTTCCTTGTAGATTGTGAAAGGGAGACCATCTTCTCCGGGGTTGTCCTCGCCTTCCTAAGGTCTTAGAAGTATGGTCTCATGATCCGGCCTGACCCTCATCACCCTCTGAAGCTCATGGCGATGCTACCCTACCAACTGGAAACAGTGCAGAGAAAGGGAAGATTCGATTCCCCTGTAGGCTATGTGAAGGCAACCATCTCCTTCACCTTTGTCCACTCATGGATAAAGCTTCCGCTGTTTTGGAAAGCCTTACAGCTTCTTCACCTCAACTCCCTGTTGGTTATCAGAGGCTCTCTTCAGATCCTCTGACTGTTGACAATGAGATTGACTTAGATCCTTCTCTTGTCCATCCTCCTCTTCCCGAACCTGGCTGTGCTAAGCCTGTTCCAGACTAACCATTGGTCGGAGAGAGTGTCGACTCGGGTTCACCACCCATCGATCACTCTGTTTCGGAAGAGCGTCATGCTCATGTTCTTCTCGTCTCATCAGATTCTCTTGAGTCCGAAAATGACTCTCCTATCCCAGCTGATCCAGAGAGTCCTTCTTCAGAGCAGGGGGCAATCATATGATTCCCCCACCAAGTAGTTCAGTCGTTTCCTTTGACTGGAGTCATTTGACCACCTGCTGCCTTCCATCCCATGTGCCTTTCCAGATTACAGTACATTCCTATGATATGGCAGTACCTGGCACTGCCTTGAATGAGGGTGCATCTGTCAGTCTAATGCCTTCCACTACTTGGCAAGCTTTGGGCTCCCCACAGCTTGTGCCGGTCGCACAGAATCTGTTAGCGTTTGACGGAGGAACCAGTCAACCGTTGGGGATCCTCCCACAGTTCCCTATTACTTTGGGAGGCAAAACCGTCTATATAAACGTACTGGTTACGCAAGGTGCTTTATAT
The DNA here is from genome assembly GCA_000404065.3 of Pinus taeda. Classification (NCBI taxonomy): domain Eukaryota; kingdom Viridiplantae; phylum Streptophyta; class Pinopsida; order Pinales; family Pinaceae; genus Pinus; species Pinus taeda. The sequence continues at coordinate 22,787 of APFE030072524.1, forward strand.
TTCAGTCTTCTCCTTGGTCGTGACTATGTTTATGCCATGGAGGCCCTTGTCTCTTCACTTTTCTGTGTGGTTTGCTTTCCACACGATGGAAGGATGGTGACTATAGATCAATTCTCGTTCTTTAGTCCCCCAGTGCCTCCTGCGCAGTTGTCATCCCCTCTTGGTTTTTATCCACCAGCTGTATCTGCCCCACCGCAGGTCAACTACGTGGCTACTTATCCTGTGCCTGTATCCAGTGATGCTACTGTCGTGCATAGTGTCCTGGGGCCATTGGGTCTTGACTTCCAAGATGTTGTTCTTCCACCAGGAGTGGCACTCTTGGAAGCCACGACTTCTTGTTCATTATGATGAAGTTCGTGTCGGAGCATAGTTCGCTTTCCTATGTCAAGCTCCTTAAAAAATGAATCTAGGTCTGGTTCGAGCATAGTTCCTGATCTTGTGTCAAGCTCGTTAAAAAATGAAACAACGGTTATGAGGATAGTTCTTTTACTGTGTCCACCTCATTAAAAAATGAACCAAATCCCTTTCCAAATCGAGTCTTGTGCTTAAGATCTCGTAAAATACAAATCGAGTCTTTCCAAGATCTCGAAAGTGAACCTTCATTCCATCCACTCTATTGAATGCAATGAAGCTTGGGGGGCATGTACCTCATTTTGCGTCATTATGCTGGGGGCATGGGAACTTATAACAAGCATAGTTTTTCGTTTCAAGCTTGTGTAAACATGAAACCGAATGACGAGTCACCTTTAAGCTCTTTTCTGACTCGTAAAGTATGGAAAGATTGCCGAGTATTTTTTCCTTTTTTGACTCGTTAAAGAGAATAAAAATGGAGGTCTGCTTTCAGCTCTTTTCTGACCGTTTAAAGATGAAAATATTGCCGAGTTGTTCCTCTTGACTCGTTAAACGTAAATAAGAGGCGGTCATCTTTAAACTCTTTCCGACCGTGTAAAGACGAAAAGATCATCGGACCCTTGTCATTTCTGGTTCGTTAATGGTCACGAAGCGACGTGGTTTTGATCGCTTTTTTACTTTTTCAGATCGGAATCACTACTTATGAAAAGTACTCCTCAGTCGTGATGATCGGGCGGTTCTTTCGAGCATTGTTTTATACTTTTTCGGGCTCGAGAGACACAACTTTACGAAAAAGGACACCCCTGGAGTTTCCTTTTCGTTGTCTTTTCAAACTCTCTAAACATCAAAAGACGCCGAGTTCTTCTTTTGTCAGACTCGTTAAAAATTAATGACATCGGATTCTGTCGCAATGATGCCTCCCAAGCATATGCTATCCCCGTCAAGCTTGTCATCCAAAAATAACCGAGGTACTGGCCAGGAATGGTGGGGGAATAAAGGAACCGTAATCATTGTCGTGTCGGCAGTATGTCGCCCTTGAGCATGGCACTTGTCTGCATTCGTGTCTGGGTGGGGACATCTCATCTTGTTTTACACTTGCCTCCGTAGGTTTGGGTTATCCCATTTGACCATTCATCTGCTCATTGTCTTGTCACCATGACCCCTGATCATTTGATGTCGAATACTACCAAGTCCACTGTCGTGCCACTGATATGTTCAAGAGAAGTTGACCTCTGCAGAATACTCAACCTCCCTCTGATACCTCACACAAAACATTTTATCCTTCTCTGTCTCATGTCGATGATGTGGGAAACATTATGGCCCACCTTCGATCAAGGTCACTTCCTGTCGACTTCAGCTCATTATCTAGGAAGTTGAATTAGAGACTCCCTTCAGGTACCTTGGAGCCTGCATGCCTCAATGGCAGGTTCTTCGTGTTCGACACGAGGTTTTCATCATTGGCCTCCGATCAGATGATTCTACGGGTGTTCGACACCGGCTCACTGATTCGCACGCCATGGATTGTACCTATAGTACCTTAAGGACCATTGTCATTATTGGTGGTACCTCTTGCGTCTGTTAACAATTTTCATTATTGACTGGTAATCAGACGATGTTCTCGCATGTTCGACTTCGACTCCTATATTCGCATGCTTGAACTTGTACTTTGTTCGGGTCGAGTTAGAGCGCAAGACCTTGGATTTTATATGTTGAGATCTAGGCTGCATTTTGTGGATTATTATAATCACTACATGACTCATTCACTGGATGGCTGCGACCATGCCTGAGTCTATTCATTGATCCTCGTTGGATGGCTGCGTCCATACCTGGGATCTAGATCTTTATGTACTCTGCTATGGATGGCTGCGCCCATACCATGTACATCATGTATTTGAGCTATCAGTTGTACTTCGTGCAGGCTCTGGCGGCTGTGTTTTCAGTCGACCATGTTCCTGTAAAGCACTTCACCCCTCTCTCTCTCTCGGGCTTCATGCTTTAGGGGGCATCTGTTACACAGTATTTTGTCACCGTCCCTGTTACCCCTTCTCCCGTACATTGGAGGACCTATTTCAGGACCTGGGAGAAGTGACATAACTTTAAAACACCTGCATTATATCCCTTAAAGTATGTACTCCATATGCCTTAAAGACACCTTCTGCAAAATACCCAAAAATATAGCCCTTTCTCCATTGGCGCTGTTCCACAGTGTATCACTCGTGCCAATGAGGGAAATCCTCCAAAGAGGGCGTGCCAGCTGGCGCTCTGCCTCAGAGTCACACTAGAGCCAACCCAGTTGGGAAAAGTTTTTAACAAACAAACTTCTGAAGGTTCCTTCCACCCTATCTATGAACTGATTCCAGTTTGAGTTGGTTCAGTTGGGCTTCGTATCTCCCAAGGAGGGAAGTAGCTCTCCACCTCTCATAAAAGCTTCCTTATGATAAGGACAATCCCATGAATCAAGTGGATGGTCTTATCTACTCCTCCTACCTCTATATAAGCTTGTTCTTTCCCCTTTGACAAGCTAGTTAGTAATTCTACTCTTCAAGCTCCCAAAATCTAAGTCCCAAAGTCTGAGAATTGCTAAGCTCATCTTGCAAGAGGCCTTTTTCATCCCTATGAGGCTAAATCTTTAAGGAGGAGATCCATGTCCAAGTGATCAAGGAGAGAGAGGCTTGTTCCCATCCCCTACAAGCTTTGCAAGGCATGTGTTGCTGATTCACCACCAAAGGAGGATTTGACATCAGAACTTGGTTGTATTCTCTTTTGTTTATCAATAATAATAGACGACTATCATTATGGTTCCACTCATCTGTCTTTATTATGATGTTTGAGTTGTATCCTTTCTGACTGATACATAGTTTCATTTCCTGAATTTTATGCTTGTATTTGTCTTGTTCTTTGCATGTGTAGGTGTCTATTCACGAGGATCGTGAGGATTGTGACCAACTGAAGCGAAAGAATGGAAGCGACGATTCTTCTACGAATACTAGCGTTGGATTCAAGGTAGGCTCTCATCATTGGCCTTTACTTTGCAATTAGGAACCTGCGTGTTAGCGTTGTTCGATTGTTGCTAGACCCCATTTAGGCTAGTGGGATCGCCTCTGTCCGCAGAGGGGATTTACCTACACAACAGGGAGTGTTGAAAATAACAATAAGCAATGTTAAAAATAACATCTAGAAATTGTAATTTAATTTTTCCTTGAATTAAATTGAGAATTAATTTATAATTATTTTCTCATAGCAAGTTTTAATAGTTAACTAAGTTAAGTTGACATAATAGCTTAGGAATTTCAAGTTGGAAGTCTATATAGAGTCATGTAAGTGTGATCCCTAATTTTCAGGGGTCTAGATTGAGTTTATTTGAGTTGTAATTAGATAACTCGTTTTGACTGAGTTACAAATAGCTAAACTAGTTCTAGTTGTTTATGGAACTAGTAGAGGATTAGCAGTGAGTTGGTGCATTGGTTCATCCTCAGGTGCTACTCCATCTAACTAAAGATTCACTCATGAGAAACTCATGCATGTCAGTTTAGAGGAAGCCCTAGTTGAGCCTAGATGCAAGGACCATGTACTATCAATTGTAGAATGACCTGAGATGTACAGATCATACATGAAATTAGGTAGAGGACCTAGTTTGGATTGCATAGTTTTGAGAAAGGATTTCCCACATTAAATATGGGTTGTGTTAGCGCTTGGAATTCACCTAGGCTGAGATAGACAAACTCTCAAGGCTACATCAAACCATTTCACCTCGTAGCTAGCCCTACGAGGTATGAGAAGGCTCTCTCGGGTCAGATTCGGTAGATCTTTCAATATGATAAGCTGACCAATTAGGATCAAAGCTATTAGGCTAGTAAATTGATAAGGGGGGTTGATTTAAAGATTTTTGGGTTTTTGGTGGCAATTGGAGGGAGTGCAATTCAGGGTGCGGGATTGAGCACAGTTTTTGCAGGGGGATCTTTGGGGCAAGGTAGGAGTGAGCGCTGATGCCTTAATCTGAGATGGATGATCAGGGATGATAGAGAAGGAGCTAAAGAGGGCAAACAACCATTTGAATCCTCTCTAGATAGCAGAAAACATAAATTTTGAACAAACTAAAAAGCTGAGCATGTCAAAGCATGTATTCAAACTTTACCACTTCATCTGTCCAAATAGAAGCAAAAGAGAGATGTAGAATACATAAACAAACTTACAAGAACATGTAGAGAACACACCATCAACACTACAATCCACAAGAATCCACAAGGATGTCTGCAAAACCCTGGCCTTCTTCCTCTTGAAATTGCAAAGATAGATGTACAATATACAATGAAACTTTCTCCCACAAGAGTCCAACCTTCCAACCTCTCAAAATGACTAAGAAAACACATAATATAGGCAAGCTAACCTCTTCCCTTGCCTCTAGGGGTCGAGCTCATCCTTCTAGGAGCAGTTTGAACTAATTCCAAACTAAGCACTAGATAATAGGCAGCTCAACAACTTGCCTCTATTACTTAGCTAACTGATTCATGCATTAATTACTCACTTTTTACATCAAGGAAGCTTCTAGAAGAGTAAAGAGAGGTAAAATCTATCAAAGTGCCATGAAAATATTACATTTATCCATCATCTACAAGTAAAAATAATCAACCATAGTCAAAACAGTGTTTTTTGACCAAAAAAGTCAATTTTGGCAAAGTTAGCTCTCACATCCGCGCCCCCTGGCTCTCACTTCCGCGCACCTTTGCAGCAACTTTTGAGTGGGTTCCACTGGTCCAAATCAGGTGCACGATGGCTCATTGGAAAGCTTGGTCTGTCTACTTTCCATCCCAAGTTGAATTTCTGAATTTGGAGTTGTTTTGCCCCCTCAAAAACCATTTCTCCCAAGGTCACTTTCTGCAACTCAAAAAGTTGGCAGAAAGTCATTTTTTTGATGTATTTTGAGCTTTTGGAGGCTCAAACCTCAAAATAAAGCTTCTCCCAAGTATTGGTAATTTTTTTCTTTGCATGCCCTTTCCAAAAATGCCAAGTTTTCAAAATTCCGAGCAGTCCTTCAAAACATCCGCGCTCGGGACGCGGACATGACACGGGAAAAACCTGTAAATTGCACAAAAAATTCACAAATGACAAAATTTTCTCCAAATTTCTTGAAATTTGGGCTGGGAGTCCTCAATAAAGTACCATGCTCAACCAAAGAGGCTTTGGCCACAATTTGGAGTGGATCGGGCGTTTTCTTTCGTTTTTGTGTTTTGGCCAACCGTCCTTGGAGCACCTTCGTTCTCGCCGATATTTTTGACATTTCTCTCAAACCATGGAACCTGTGTAAAAATTGAAAGAGGTGTTTCTTCTTTGGAATGTTTTGGACCAAAACCTCTCTCAGTTTTCCAAAATTCATCTCTGACTGCTCTGAAACATCATTTGAGTGAAACTTGCCCCGATGTGTGAAACAAGGAATTTGGTCAAAATGAAGCGAAATGAAGGGGATAGGGGGCTTCTAAATTCGTGGGGAAATTTGTGAGAGTGGGGAGGGATGTTAGGCAGTAGAGGAAAGTGGAATCTCAGAGATTGAGTGAGGGGAAGGGGTCCAAAAGGGCAAATCACAGGCCAAACCTAGAAAATTGCCAGGTTGTAGCTAGAAACTAGGGTTTGTGCAAAAATGAGGAATTTGGGGAATCTGAGTGTCGGGAAGTGTATGATAAGGTACATGAAGGATAGGGGAAGGTGTATGAACATCAGGAAACAAGTTTTGCCGATGTTTTGGCCATCCAAGAGAAATTGGCTTCAAAACCCTAGGAGAGGGAAATGAACTTGCCAAGGCACAACTGAAGCATGAA
>APFE030072527.1:0-13683 GCA_000404065.3 Pinus taeda
GGTAATTTTTGTTTCTTGTAGAATCATAATACTCGATTTTTCTTTTTTTAGTTTCTCCTTCATATATCTCTGTTTACCCTTGCTGTTCAGCCCTCTAATGTTCCAGCTGATAATAATCATTTACAACTTTTTGGAAGGGAAGGAAAATACCTCAGATAGAGGTATCACTTTTCCTGAGTTTATCAAAATTTCCCCAACTGTTTGGATCGTTTCATTCATTGTTTTTCTTCCTCTTTTTCTACTGATTTTGCCAGACCCGCCTATTCCCATTTGTTCTTTCCCCTGTTCTCCTGCTGTAGCATCCTGATTCTCCATATTCCCCTTATTCCTTTCTTTATACTTTTGAAAAGCTTCCTTATATATTTGTTTTTGTCGGTCTGAGATGAATCTTTCATGCAAGTTCTTCCATTCCTGGATTAATTGCCTCATAATTTTTTCTTCCTCTGCCTCATTTTCCTGCTGATTTTCCGTCTCCATTTGGTTCTGGTTATTTTGTATTTCTATTCCTTCAGCTAATTCTTCTTTGCTCGTTTCTCCTTGTTCTGTCGCCTTTTCTCCTGTTTCCTGAAAAATATCCATAGGTTCATTTTCTAGGTCTTCACCCTCGGCCACATTGTCTTCTTCTTCTTCATTATTCTATAGAATTTTAAACTTGTTCTGACTTTCAATGCTTGGTGATTTTGTTTGTATTTGTGTTCTTGTTCCTTCTCTATTTGGTTTCTTTTTTCTGTTAACCTGTTGAAAACCTTTCTCTGTCTCCTCCGTTCTCTCTGCTGCCTTCTGTTGTTCCTCTGATTTTTTTATGTAATCTTCTTCCTTGTTTAGAGGGCATTGCCTGACTAAGTGGCCGTATTCATGGCACCGTCTGCACCTAAAAGGAATATGCTCATAGTCTAGTGGTTGTTGCCAGACTGAATCATGGTATTCCAACTCTATATGTTCCGGAAGGGGTTCAGCTATATTCATGTAAACACAGATCCTTGTGTAAGAAGTGTACTTACCTCTCCTTGTTGTGTCTGCTACCTTGACAAATGCCCCGATTGTGTTACCGATCCCTTCCAAAAGTTAAGGGTTCCAAAATTCCACGGGTAGTCCAAACAATCTGACCTAGATCGGGGCTTCCAACATCTTTTAATTGTCAGGATTATACCTTTCCTCCCAGAATTTCATGAACATGCCTACATTATTCATGAAATATGGCCCTTCCTCAAAAACCCTCTCTTTATCCTCCAGATTTGCAAATATAGCAGTGAAAAATCCCTTTGCTCCCAGTTTCAGTTCTATGTGGCCCTTTGGTTTCCATCTTTGATAGATCCACCTGTATAGCTCTCTTTCATTTGGCCAATACCCTACAAACTTACAGATCAGGGCATGGTCTTTCATATAGCTGTTGTATTCCTCCAGCATATTATTGGGTATTACGTATTTGAGTTTCTTGTTTGCCCTCGGTAAGCATTTCCCTCCTGTCTTCATTTGCCACAATTTGCCCATCACCGGTGCTTCCTTGTTATTCGCCCTAGTCTCATTCTGGATGCCAGTACCGCTTGCCTCTCCTGCAACTATATTTTTAAAGGAGGGGATCTCTCCCCTCCTCTGCTGATTCTCCATTCTGCCCTCAGCACGCACGGTTTCGAGGTTCTACCGCAACTGCGTGAGGTATAAACTCCTTCTCCGTTCCGCTCCGATTCCCCTGCACTGACCCTTGACCCCGATTTGCTCAGCCCGCCCTGCAAATCTGCTTGCCAGTTCTGCAAACCCTCTTCACGTTTAGAATTTTGATTATAAGAAGAAATTACTTCTTTTAAACCTGGAATTTGGAAAAGTTAAAGTCCTTCAAGGTAAATCATAACCAAAATTTTCAAAGGTAATATTTCATATGCTTATGCTCATCTTTTACTAGTTTTCCTTTTGATTTTAGTATCATTTTTTTGTTTTTGTTTTTGTTTTAGCTTTATGTAAACTTTGTTTTTGCAGGTTTTCCGTAGTTTCTTTGAAATTTAGCCCGGCTACTAGCTAAGATTTTGATTTCTTTTCCCCAATTCTACTAGCTTTTTATTTGGCAAAGCAATTGTGCTAATAATTAAAGTGCAAGAAAGCTAAATCAGGGAGTCTATACACCTTTATCATACTTTCACTTAATATCTCGTTCTTTGTTTTTTGATACTTAATTTTCAAACAAGATATCTCCAAGGTGAGAGACATATGACTTAAGTTCATTTCATAGTCATCACTGCTCCTAGATTCAAAACTTTTGTTTTAATAAAAATCCCATTCAGTTAATACTTTATGAGATAGACCCTATAATATCTTAACTTAAAACACATACACTTTTCTTCATATTCACTCTTTTGTTGAGGCATACTTTCATAAGTGGTCTTGTTGAAGTTTTCTTTCAATTTCGGCTTTTCATTCATCTTTCCTTTTCAGTTTGTATTTTCTTTCTTCATTTGCAATTTTTAAAGTGTTGGTTTCCTTTTTGTTTGTATGGGGAAACATTTTCTTAGCAACAACAAATGGCCTCCTTTAGGAAATTTTTCTCTACCCTCTCCACGAGGGCTTCATTGGGGGAGCAATACCATACCATGTGGGTTCATATTGGGGGATATATATTGAGGAAAAAATGACATAATACATTGGGAGATATATATGGAGTAAAGAATTTTTATATAGGCATGTATAAAAAATGAAGTTCAAAGTAATGAAAAAATATAAAGGGGTATAAAAAAAATTAATGAAAAATGGATATCTACAATATCCAGTGAAAGTAGGGGTTTTTTAAATTAAGAAGGTGTATCTGGTTCTATTGGTAGGGGGTTAAATAATGTGATTTTTAGAGGCATTTTCCAATATGTAGTGAAATTAAAGGAATTGTTTAATATGTCACGAATGCACGTGATATGTCAGAGATTCATTGAGTGAAGCCCCCGCGACCCTCTCAATATGATTTCATTTACCTAAAGATCATTTTTTATCAAGTTATTAATTTTCTTGTGCATTAACGATTCCCTATGGGGAACATTGATATTTTACTCATATGGTATAAGCTGATCTTTATAAAGGAACAAATTGTTTCAATTATTTGCTTTGAATCTCTCTGATACCCCTCCCCACATAAAATCCTCTACTTTGGTAGATGAAAAAAAAACTAGTGGGGTCAAACACAACTAGTATCACATCTATTGCCTTAAGCAAAAAAATTCTTGTACCACCCCTCTTTTCACCCAATTGCTAGAAGAAATTCTCCAAATAAGTTAATCAAAAGGGTGGTAAATGAGAGTTGAAAGCACATATGTGTGGGAGGTGTGTGCAAAGTCGCAAAGTATTGAACATGATCACTGGCAGTGGGCCCACGCATACATGGTACACAGACATCTTCGTTTGGGACTAAACAAGCCTGCTAGAAACGAAGCAATGTCGGGAGAAAGAGGTAATTTCATATCTAGTAGATGAGTGCTAACATTTAACACCTCCTAGCTATTTTTACTATCCAATAATAGAGATGTAATTGAAAGAATAAATATTCTCTATATTTGGATTCACTGCCTTAGAATTGAGCATTCAAGTACTTTCATCTTTATGGGCTTATTTTGCTTTAATTTTGTCAGAAAAGTGGGACCCTTGGGAATGGTGTCATGTGCGGGGAAATTTGTAAAAGTTTTTATTTCAATATTTTTGTAAATTTTTTCATACTATCTTAATCAAAGATAATTGTTTCACCCTTGTATGTTTCTAATTGTTGTAGCCACAACACCCCCATAATTTTCAAACTTATTAGGGACTTATTATGGGGACCCTCCATGTAAATTTTGGGGCATATCACTCTTTCAATATTTTATTTTTATTAATTTTGCGAGATTTTCACTTTCCTTGGTTTTCCACTTTGATTGCTTCCTAGTGTGCAGTTTGTCGACAACTTCCTAATAGCTCAAATTTTGTTGTGTTTGGACTTACAGTTTGGAAATTACACTTGTTCAAAGTTTAATTGAATTTCGTTACATAAGCTTAAAATTTGTAAAATTTATATTTAATTAGATTTCTAAAATTTGTAAATAATTATCTTATATATTTAATTAAAATATTTTTGTTCATTAAATTAATTAATTTGTAATAATTCTGTAAATATTATTATATAAATTAGTTTATTTATATTAATTTAATATTATTTAAAAACCATTGAATTATATATATATAAAGTCTAGTGTTGAAGCTCCTCAACTCATTACCTCCCAGAAGATATTAGTAAATTTCTCTATACATTTCATAAAGAGACTTTTATTCGGGGAGCTTCCCTATATTAAATAATTTAGGCTAACCAGATAAACCAAAAGAACCTTCACTATATTAAACAAGTGCTACATAGTAGCTTGTGTCTACCACTTAGTAAAAAATGGTGAAACTATGTGATCACTGTTGCTATATATTAAAATAATTAGTTACTATCCTTTGTAATTGTAGTTCTAAAATGTATTTTTGGGGTAGGGATTGAAATTGTAAGTCAGGTTTAAACTCTACTTGTTTGAAAAATTTGTATTTTAACTTTAAAAAATCAAGAAAATAATACAATGCATTATTTATAAATAGCTATTTCTAGTGTATAGTCAAGTTTTAGATGAGGAAAGAATATTAAATAATCTTTGAAATGTTATATTTTTAAACATAGTTTTGTTTAAAAATGAGATAAAATAATAAATTTAAAGGGCTAAATTTGTATATTAAACATATTTTATTGTTAATAATAATAGTAATATGAGTTGTGTGTGTTGGAACTAGAAATACCATATGAATACTTGTAAAAAAATTAAAAATAGACATTTAAAATGAGATATAACTATGTTATTTTAGTTTGATCAACTTGTCGTTGAAAACTGAAATGTTCCCATTTTTCCAAATTAGTCAAAAAAAAAATAAAAAAAAAAATGCAAATGATACTCACTTCTATGGACATTGCTTACATGGCCAACTTGGTGCACTTCCATTAATTATTTTAATTTTTTTTACTATTATAATATTTATCATGTACATTGCTTACATGGTCAGCTTGGTGCACTTCCATTAATTATTTTAATTTTTTTTTACTGTTATAATGTTTATCATGTCTATAATATTTGAGTAAACAGTTTGCAAAAGCAAAATTATTTAGATTATTTTATTTTATGTTTCAGAAATATACATTAATATTTAAAATAATATAATATTATTTTATTTAAATATTATGCATACACTATATAGTATCTACTTATTATACTAAATATGTTTATATATTTGAACCATGTTATGATTTAAAAAGTTTAATCACACACCACATACATAAATTGTAACGTATATCATTTAAATAGCCTGAAGTATTTTAAATGAATGATGATTTATTAAAAGTGGAAGAAATATAGTCGATGCACCACTTCCTAGTATGTTTAACCAAACCTTCATTGGCGTACGTTGGAGCATTGTATTTAATGATACAATGCTGAGCTTGCAACATGGGCATATCTTCGTATATAGTTTTTGAATACAACAACTACTATTACAAGATCTAAAAGAACCAATTGCATTAATTTAACTATATTTACATTGATTTAATATGGGATAGGATAGGCCGGACGAGATTGGCATTCCTATACTTAGATGGTGTCCCAATCGGGAACTTTTTCAATAAATATGAATATGGGATAGGATAGGCCGGACGAGACTGGCATTCCTATACTTAGATGGTGTCCCAATCGGGAACTTTTTCAATAAATATGAATAGCCGATAGTTGTAAAAAGAGATGTGAATTAAATCATTAAAATAATCTGGGCTGCAAGGCAGCTAGTCCCTATTTAAGGGAGAGCAGGGTCAGGGACGACGTGGTTGAGGGAGCAGCTACTGAAGAAAACATTGTGATCTTTGGCAGGGCAAGCCATCTACCAGCTCATACATCAAAAGACAGAGATTAAGGATAGGATATGACACGATAATAAGCCTTTAATGGTGAGGACCATGGGTATTTGTTTCGTGTATTTTGTTTGCTTGACAAGAAGTATGCATACCAAAATCACTTTGGAAGAAAAAAATACCTACCTGATACATTACTTGTTTGTAGAAGGCAGGGTTGGCTCCTGATTCGACAGTGCGATCCTTGAGGATCTGGTAAAGGGTGGTGTCCATCTTTTCATACACAACATACACCTCGTCGAATAGTTCACTGTCACGAGGAATGAGCACACTTGTCATTAGCACAATGAATGGATGTTTAATTTGACGAATAATTATTAGTTCTCGGAGGAGTCTTTCAACAATTACTGTAGAGTGGCTAAAGACTCCAATGATCTTCTTGACGACAACTTCATTTTTGCCAGGGTGTTGAGATTTTTCCTTAAATGCACAAGCATATCCATATGTTCCCCACCCTAATACATGCCTAAACTCGTACTTCTCTTCCACATCGAACCTCATTCGACACACTCCAAAGTCTATGTTATATTTTCTCGTTCGACCATGGCTAAGCCACTTCAAGTACTCAGATGTTGGAAGCAACTATGATATTGGGGATCGGTTAATTGGTAAAATCCAGGAATAATTTAATTGCAGGGAGCCAAACTTACCAATATCTAGACTACACGGAGTGCTACTGCCTGGAAGAGGTAGCCCGATGCTAAGGCCTAGACGAACCCGTCTAGCCACTGGTATGTGATTTGGAACGGCTCGTTGGTATCCTTGGGAAGTAGAGATGGCTCACTGGGGCCTCCAACGAGGCTTTCCGATGGACAACATAATCCAAGCCATCCAACATGAAACGGTATCTGCTGCTAGAAGGTCAACCCTATTGGCTAATTGAAAATCCCCCCGATCAAAATAAATAGATGGATCAACCTGTTCTCTCCCTCTTCTTTGCTCCATATGTCCCTCTCTGTCTAGATTCCAGGTTCAAATAATATTGAGTATTCAATGGCAGCAACATCCCTGCCTCATAACGAATATTGAGTATTCAATGGCAGTAACATCCCTGACTTGTAACGAATGTAGTGCCCACTCTAGTTTCCTGACCCTAATATGACATTATCTTAGATACTTTAGTCTATGAGGAACTCAGGTTGAGGATCCAGAAATGCGACTCTATTATTAGTGAATGTGATGGTTATGTATGTTCTCTATTAATATTTTGATTACGATATAATTAATGGTTATGTGTACTCTCTATTGATATCATGATGGTGATAGTAGTAAATGATAGACATGTTTTCTATTGATGTTATAATGATGATAGCTTTGATCTATATGTATGGTTCCATTAAGGTTATGATGATGCTAGCGATGATGGAGGTATCCACTATGTTAGCTACTTACATTAGTTCTGGTTCACAATGAACAATGATGTGAATGACTAGGTGATGGTAATAATGCTATTATGACAATGACTAACACTGAGAAACTTGATTACTGATTATTATTGAGTATGGCAGGAAACCACCAGAGGCACTCGCACATGACGAGTTGATGACACCTGGTTTGATAAAAATTTATATTATTTTATCTTTGAAATTCTAAGTAGATTTCGAAACCTGCTATATGTGTTTATCTATATTCTAATGATATGTTAATGGTTGCAGGCACAGATTAGTTGCTTGGCCGAATGACTCACATATGGGTGATGGGGTTGTACAAGTGGATAGAACTACATGGGAGGGGTGGGGCAGTGTCCTTGATCTCACCCACTAGCACTCCCGTCGTGACTTGGGCTGGAAAGGTTGAAACACCTTTGCCTTGAAGACCACGATGCCATGAGGGTAGGTCCCAAACTTGGGTCACTCATGAGGATTTTACCGGGGGCGCACATTGTTTGGGCTTCAAAATGTCATACAAATCTCACTCATTACCATACATTTTTCACCTATGCTTCCATTATATCACTCATTATTCACCACCATGTCACTTCATTTTCCCTATTGTTCACCATTAATGGGTCTCATTTATATCTTCCAAATATTATTTATTTTTAAGCATTTTTAAGAGAAATTCTGGATTAATATTAGAAAATAATATATTTTACTTCATATATGGAAAGTGGATTGTTTTTGTGACATGTGTAGGTTCCAAGGAAGCTTCCAAGACATATTTATGTGGCCTTGAATGATCAAATTCGAATTTGATAAGATAAGTCTCATGGAGAAAATCAAGGACAATGGGGTTTGATAAGATAAGCCTCATGGAGAAGATCATGATCTCATGGAGAAAATCAAGGACAAAGGGGGTTATGTGTCTATATGGTTGAGAGATTTATGGAACTAAAGAGAGATTAGTGGATGATCATTATGAGTTTTTTACTCATCCCATTGTATAAATAGGAGTACAATCTCCTCCATTTGTAATCTGAGAATCTTCATTTGTAATCTTAGAGTTCCATCTGTAATCTGAGAATCTTCATTTGTAATCTTAGAGTTCCATTTGTAATCTTAGAGTTGGTTTGTAATAGAGATTTTGAAATAAAGGATCATACTTCAATTTCGCTTCTACATTTGAGTCTCCATTGAAGTGGTGTGCTTGTGGAGTTATGGAGGGCCCCCATGGCCTCACTTGCATGCTTATTTGCTTATTTTAGGTATACTTTATTTTATGTTTTTGTTTGATTTTAGCTTTCAAGTTTTGTTAAATGTTCTAATATTGGAAGAATCTTATTTGAAAGTGTTCTTGTAAGAGAACCGTAAGATCTCATACAATTATTAGATCTAGGTTTATTTCATTTCAGCTTTTAATTTCTTATTAGATGTTCTAATGTTGGAAGAGATCTTGTAGAATATGTTCTTGCAAGAGAATCATAGATCTCAAACAATTGTTAGATCTAAGTTTGATTAGTTATTGAAAGAAATATTAATGAATATGTTCTTATAAGGGGACTTTAAGATCTTGGACAAATTAGGAATCTTTCTAGATCTATATATTTTAGATAAGCACTTCTAAGTTTACCTTCCCGGGTTGACATTAAATTAAACTCTAATTTGCATCCGCATTTTAGACCCAATACATATCAAGGCAGATTCCTTGATCCCCGACACTGTTAGTCTCACTATAGCAGGCAACATAAGAGATGATAGTGGTCTATGACGTTGCACTTATACTTTCCCCTCGTAGTCACTGAATGCTTGAAGGGCAAGTGGTGTGGCACCCTTGGAACTTCAAGGGAACTTCTTGAAGGGAACGACCAACTTGGCACCCTTGGCATCACAAATAAACTATTAGGCGTGGCACCCTTGGAACGTCAAGGGAAGTTCTTGAAGGGCACGACCAAACTTGGCACCCTTGGAATCATTAAAAATAAATAAATTGATAAATATAATCAAGAAATGAAAACTAGGTAAATTACATCAAGGGTAAATGATGTTAGAAACTGAGGTAATTAAATCAAAAATAAAACTTGGGTTAAGAGGAGCATAGGAAGAAATAAAATAGATTACCTTAAAAAACTCTACCCTTCCCATGTTGGAAAATATTAGGTAGATTATGTAGTTAATTAGGTAAAAGGGGAAAGAGGGACATAATTGTAAGGATAAAGATTAATCCTAAACTAATTAAACCTAATTAAGAGAAGAGGAAGGTGAATTAAAATAAGAATAATAAATTAAATTTAGAGAAATGTAGAGAACCTCCATGTGGCAACAACTAACATAAGAATATCCATCTAAGAGATAAATTGAGTTAAATTAGAGAGTAGATAGGGAGATCAAATCTTGACTCATTAATTGACTTTAGTAATGAACACAAATTAAGGAATAAAAAGGGGATAAAGAGGCAACTAGGAGAAAAAATAGGAATCTTGTTGAGGTGAGGAAAATATTAATTTTAAATTAAAATTTAAGTAAATAACTTTGGGAGACCCTTGATGAGAGAGTGACACGGGTGGGTGAATAATAAAGCTATTGAATTATAAAAAAATAATTAATTATGCATGACATGCCAAGGGTGACCTATGAGGACTCCTATAAAAGAAGGGGCAAGCCATGGGAGAAGGGATTTTTTTTGGGAACCATAATGTTGGATGGATGAGATGATGTCAGAGCAGTGATTACGAAACTATAGTGAGTTTGGTGAGGTAGAAGATTTAAATAGAGGGGACCCTTGAGCCAAGGAGGGCTCTCCTCTACCAGCTAGGGCATTCCTCCATTGTACAACCCCTTTGCAGCTCGGGGGTCCGCGGGGAAGAAGAGTACTCAAGGAGTAGGCTGGGAGGTTAACTAGTGGGTCATCACATTCAGATCAAGTGCGTCGTAATTCACTCGCGAAGGTGACCAACAACAAGGGAATACCAACAATAGCAAAGCAAGTGGAGTCTCGTCTTCGGGTGAACTGTACATATGTGTTGCAATACTATTTTGATCTTAGTTAAATGTATGTAAATATTATGATATGTTTCCTGAAATGAATTTCAAGAATGTGTGAGACAGTACTGAATAAATTGAATTCCCAATGTGTTCTCTTCTGGTGCATTCACCTTGATATAGAATTAAATATATATATACAGATAATATATAGTATGGATGTGGTCCCTACAACGAAGATTTCATGCATGGACACAGTAAAAGAAAACACAGACACATTACATGATATACAATACAATGTATGATATACAATGCACGCATAATGTTTTCCTTATGAAAAGAGCGCGGATCTAACTTTTAAGAATCCATTAGAATACTAATAAATAGTTAAAAGATTATTAAAAGATTTCATGAAACTTGAAATTGGCATATGTTATTTTCTAAACATATTGTCGATTTTGCTGACAACTGCCACATGCTTTTTGAGTGAGATGTGGCACATTTAGCACCTTCATTCTAAACCAATCTAACACATTTCAAAAAAATTTATTGATTAAAAATCGAAGTGATTCCCAAAAGTTGTTAATGCCTACTTTTCCCTCTACGAAAAGAAACACAGTGTTAGTTGTATGGTGACACAGGTTCCTAAGAGAACAAAGTTCCAGTAAAGAGAAGAGTTGGGTTGGGAAGTTGGTGCAATCTATAAGTTCAGGTTAGTGAAATTAATTGTAAACATGGGGATAATGGAACCTTTGTTGCCTTTGTGCTTGCCATGCTTGTTGTAGAGGTTGTTATCACCAGTTTTCTTTGCTCGCTTATTTTCTTGAAAGCTCGTCTAAACTTCTGGCTCATCCATGGAAAGACCCATCATATCTCGTATTTGGAGATGTGCTACTCCGCTTGCTCGCATAGGCTGATCAACTATTTTGTATATATAGTAGGGGCAAGGCATGCAACACATCACACTTACACACAGACTCTGCATGTCTCTTTATTTTTGTTTGGGTGGGCAGAGTCGGAAGGGGTCCAATGTATGTTATGGAGCGTAGGATCCCCGTTTAGTCCTAGGCAGTAGCTCCCCATCCATTTAAATAAGCATGACGGGTGGTAGGAGAAAACCCACTGAGAGATCTGTACTACCTTTACAGCTCTCAATTAGACCGAAACTGGCTTTTTGGGGGCCGAAGGACCGCTTGCCTTTAATGCTTGGGAAACCCATCATTATGGACAGACGAAAAGGTGGGTACCTGGGGGATGGTTCCAAGGCAGAGGGCTTAGGCTGAGTTTCAAGTCCCAAGAAAGAAGGTCCCAAGGAGGAGATAGTTATGAGGGTTCCAAGGATAGTCCCAAGGATGGAGGTCTAAAGGATTCAAGCACAAGCGAAAGCAGGAGTAGAGTCAGTCGATATGGGAGTTGTTGGAGGAGATTAAGAACTAGAAATGCATCCCCGAGGTTACAAGAATGCCCATAGCAAGACAGTATTACCCCAGAAAAATTGTTTGTAAATAGTAATAGGAAAAGCATTTTTTTTATGGTCATTCTGAGGGATTGGATCTTGGCCGTGTTTTTCTTCTGTTTCTCCATAGTTTTTGTAATTTACTGACTCAAAGCACCATTTCAGGTAGAAGCACCATAAACACCAAGAGAAATATGCTTGAAAGATTTATTGTTTTGATACATACAAAACTTGCATTTTTAAATTTATCCTTTTGCATTGTAAATAATAGAACATGAGAAGAATTATGCAACTCGCAATTTAGAATTAGAAGCTACTGGTCCCATCTGAAATATGCTTGAAAGATTTATTGTTTTGATACATACAAAACTTGCATTTTTAAATTTATCCTTTTGCATTGTAAATAATAGAACATGAGAAGAATTATGCAACTCGCAATTTAGAATTAGAAGCTACTGGTCCCATCTTCTTTTTTGCTTTAGCTTCTGGGCATCCTTTAGCTTCATAGTTTTCTGGTTGCCACCACTTAAGAGTCAGAAGGAAATATTTTCTCTTTTGGTTGGAAGCGTCAGAATCACTTTAGTGTTTTCTGGTGGCCACCAAAAAAAAGTTGAGTCTTGAGGAACAATGGAATAGTTTAGAAACAATAGTATTTTCAGACAATAGTTTAACAACAATTTTTGCTGCTTTTATTACTGGGTGGGCTGGTAAATTAGATTGATAGGAAAAATTATATAAAAAATAAGACTCACCTATACATTAGGTTCGCTTGCAAAGAGATACATATCAACACCTGATATTAGCTGGAACAGTCGAAATTTCTTGGGTAAGCAGAGAAGCGCCTGGTATTAGCTAGAACAGTTGGAATTTCTTAGAGTAAATTATCTTGACAGGAACAATTATATAAATTTGTTTATTTCTAAGCTAAATCCACATGCATCACCTATCAATCCTGATTTTGGTTATGTTTTTCCCTGCAATTGGTCAGTGTTTTTTGGCCCATTATAGTGTTCACGTCTCATGAAAAAAATATGCAATATAACCGAAAAAATATAAGTACCTGGAGCAAATATAGCTGTAGATCAGGATATGAAATTTCTTGAAGACTGTAAGGCCTGTCTTGGCTAAAAATATCTTTGGAATCTTCCAGATACTTTCAGTGCAGT
Organism: Pinus taeda; assembly: GCA_000404065.3. NCBI lineage: Eukaryota > Viridiplantae > Streptophyta > Pinopsida > Pinales > Pinaceae > Pinus > Pinus taeda. Next base: position 12,913 of record APFE030072527.1, read on the forward strand.
TTTTATTTGTGGTCCTGCAAATCCTATACTTGATGCAATAATAACATTAATGTCGATTTCGAAAAACGATCAACCAAATGCAATATTTCGCAGTTAATTAACATCCAAGTGAAAATTGGACTTGCCTTTTCCTGAAAACCACAGTCTACCCTCTTGAGTGCATTCGCGGTACCACTATAGCCTGATTAGGGTTTTGACCAGGTTATAGTTAAATTCCTTGAAAACTGCAAGGCCTTCATTTTTTGTTGCAATATTCCAGATAATTTTAGTATAGTTTTTATTTATGATCCCGCAAATATTATATTTGATGCAATAATAACATTATTTTCAATAATAAATTCGGAATAACGAACAAACCAATGCAAGACCTACACTTTATTAACATCTCAACAAAAACAGGACTTGCCTTCTTCTGAAAACTATCGTTTTCCCTCTTGAGTGGGTCTATGGCATCTCTATGATGTTATCAGGGATTTGAACAGGTTATAGTGAAATTCCCTGAAGATTTTAGGGCCTTTATCTTTGGCTACAAAAATCATTTCCATCGTCCAGATATTCTCAGTGCAATTTTTCTCTGCGATCCAACAAATACTGTATTTGATGCAATAATAACATTTGTATCAATATCGAATTCGGGATAACAATATACCAACAACACATCAGGCCTTGCACGTCTTGATTGACATGTATGGGACATGTGTCTACGTCTTGATTGACACATATGAGACATGTGTCTACTTCTTAACAAGATATAGGTTTCACTTTCAAGGA